>OU015771.1:22076554-22152438 GCA_907173295.1 Fagus sylvatica
GGTTTCCGAGGAATACAAATAACCTCTGGTTTTTTTTAGGTTTGGCGAGCATCTAGAATAACTAGTGAATTACAACTCTATTGTACTGCAATTGGTGCATATAGTCCTACGATTTCATTAACTAATAAGATTATCAAATGAATTGTAATTACAACTGAAACGGCCGAAAGGGATATATGAGTTAATATATTCTCTAAAATTGAAAATATCATAAAAATTATAAAGGGATCTCACAATTATAGGAATAGAAATCGAGAATTGAATTCATTATACGACGACACATTTGAGATCGCCAAATGTTCGGAAGTTCCTCTATTCAATCCTTTTCCTTCTTCTTGTTGTTGGATATCTCGTTCGTACACATCTTCTCTTTGTTTCTCGAGCCTATAGTGAGTTACAGACAGAATTCGAAAAGGTCAAATCTTTGATGATTCCATCATACATAATTGAGTTGTGAAAACTTCTGGATAGATATCCTACATCTGAACTGAATTTTTTCTGGTTAAAGAATCTCTTTCTAGTTGCTCTGGAACAATTAGGAGATTCTATAGAAGAAATACGGGGTTATGCTTCCGGCGGCAACATGCTATGGGGCGGTGGGCCCGCTTATGGGGTCAAATCAATACGTTCTAAGAAGAAATATTTGAATATCAATCTCATCGATCTCATAAGTATCATACCAAATCCCATCAATCGAATCGCTTTTTCGAGAAATACGAGACATCTAAGTCATACAAGTAAAGAGATCTATTCATTGATAAGAAAAAGAAAAAACGTGAACGGTGATTGGATTGATGATAAAATAGAATCCTGGGTCTCGAACAGTGATTCGATTGATGATAAAGAAAGAGAATTCTTGGTTCAGTTCTCCACCTTAACGACAGAAAAAAGGATTGATCAAATTCTATTGAGTCTGACTCATAGTGATCATTTATCAAAGAATGACTCTGGTTATCAAATGATTGAACAACCGGGAGCAATTTACTTACGATACTTAGTTGACATTCATAAAAAGTATCTAATGAATTATGAGTTCAATACATCCTGTTTAGCAGAAAGACGGATATTTCTTGCTCATTATCAGACAATCACTTATTCACAAACCTCGTGTGGGGCTAATAGTTTTCATTTCCCATCTCATGGAAAACCCTTTTCGCTCCGCTTAGCCCTATCCCCCTCTAAGGGTATTTTAGTGATAGGTTCTATAGGAACTGGACAATCCTATTTGGTCAAATACCTAGCGGAAAACTCCTATATTCCTTTCATTACAGTATTTCTGAACAAGTTCCTGGATAACAAGCCTAAGGGTTTTCTTATTGATGATAGTGACGATATTGATGATAGTGACGATATTGACCGTGAACTTGATACGGAGCTGGAGCTTCTAACTATGACGAATGCGCTAACTATGGATATGATGCCGGAAATAGACCGATTTTATATCACCCTTCAATTCGAATTAGGAAAAGCAATGTCTCTAAGTGGATGTATAATGTATTGTTAACATCAATCCAATTTTGCACCTTCCTAATATAGCTGCGAGTGTGCTTCTTTCTGTATTATGGGAAATCTTGTAACGGGCTCTCTCTTTTGACTTTTCTATTGCTTTTGCAGTTTTCTTTTTTGGGTGTGGTAGGTAGAGTTTACCTCGTTTCTTTGTTTTATATACCTTCAATTCGGTAACAGTCCACCTGCCTGACAATGATGTTCTTCTCCATCGTTTTCTATACCCATGGTGACAGCCCACCTTATATAACAATGACAATGAGATACAACCATATTCAAACACACGGGACAACCTTGTTTACTTCATTGTCACCAAGATGGAAAGGAAGTACTGAAATCTCTGTGATTTCAATTCAAGTCAATTATCTGTATCTACATATGATAAACCGAATAGAGCAGAATGAGTATTTGACTTGATTTGATGCCAAAAAGCATGATGAAACATCAATGCACTTGTGACACCCATAGTCCCAACACCCACCTCCCCTCTTTGGTAAAAAATCACTTCCGCATCACTTTCTTTCAATTTGTGATGAATCCTCTCCATTTAGTTTTAATAATTTCATTTCAAATTACCAATCTCTTTACACTAGCAAAGATCAACCGACTGAGGAGTGAATTTGTCTATAAGTTGTAAATACTGTTACTTTAGACAAAATCTGTCTTTAGAGGGTGAAATATAACAATTGCCAATTTGTGGACCAAATTATGATAGGATCAAACGACAAGAAATAATTTGTAATTTACCCTAAATGATTTAATCTCCCGAGAGTGAGCACAATTGCTGCACTTTTTAGTTTTAAGAGTGCTGGTCTATTATGTTAACTCCTTAAAGATGATTGTGTATAATTTAGGGAAGATTAAAGTCAAATATGAATTAAGCTGAGGTCATCGGATATTCCACACCAAGCTGTAATGATTTAATACTGTCTTTCTTTTTTCATTTTTTGATAAAAGTAATGATTTAATTCATACTCAGGCGACAGTTTATCACTTATTCAGATTTCAGAAAGTATCGGATCTATGCATGGTCCACACTATTTGTATCACTGAGACAAAAAATCAGCCCTTAAAACATTATTTTGGCTGGACCACTATCATAGCACACATGACTCCCTTGATTTCAAGGGGGGACACACACTCTCACCCCTTTAATCAACATCAAGGGGTCCATACCTAAGCAAGTAGACCATTGGTGGCTTCAACTGAGCAGCTATCCAACATAATGCATATCAATTTAAACTTGCCCCAGATTTGGCAAAAAATAAAAATAAAAAGATTGTACACAAAGAAGTGAATGATAATTGTTCAAAATTACAACCTATGATCAAAGTTGTTAAAATCGGGATCCTACGCAGGATCGCTGGAGGGACTTCGTGGATCGGATCGTGGATCGTAAGATCCTATTTATTTGTCGGAAAAAGTGTAAAAACACATTAATAATGGCTTTGTATGTTAAATGTTCATTAGAATTATGATATTATCCATAAAAAAAAATTAAAAAAATAAAGAGTTTTGCTTCAAGATAATGTAATTCGTACCATACATGACGTTGATACATCGCTATTCTCTACATCTATATTGACAAAAGTTATATGCTTAATTCTTAACACAATTTATCTAAAAAGTTAATAAGTAATTACTAATTAGTTAGCAATTAAGTACAAAATAAGTGAAATAGTGAATAATTACATTAAGTAGCAACAGTACATAAGTCATAAGCTAAACATTCAATCATCTATTTTAAGATTCTTATTATCATAATCATCATAATCTGAATCTAAAAAATCCATTTCATCATCATTGTCTTGGCCAGCATCAGCATCCATAGGTAAATCCTCAAAATCTCTATATCTCTCAAATCCAGGCGGTGGACTGCTGTCATTATCAGATTCGTCACTAACTTGATGAACTGCCAGATCTTTTCCTTTTTCAGTAGTTCGAATGCCCTCATCATCACCTAACAATGCCTACACTTCACCTTCCTTTTAGCATTATCTACTTCAATTCCATGCTCCCATCCAGGGTCTGACCTATTTCCTGGTGCATTTTTTGACTTATTCTTCTTTCCAACTCTTGCAGATGTAGACATTATAGTACTGGACAAAAGAAAAACCAAAAGCAAAAAAAATAAAAAATAAAAAAAAAAGACATTATAATTTTGTGCATTATTTTTTAAGAATGGTATAAATATTGCTTAACAAAAAATACTTGTATTACTTATGCAATGATGGATTTCCATTTCAAACAGATTGCACATTCATATATAATTAAAATGCAAAAATCATATACAACGTGTTGATAGGCATTTGCTAAAATATGGTCTTTTTGATTTCCATTTCAAACAAATGTCAGAACAGAAAGTAAGTCTTCAACAATAAACACCGAGCAAACCGAAGTTATCTTTTGTGGCAAGGATTCATAACAACTGTTAATGAATGCAACAGACTCCCTCAATCTTCTCTTTTGATACTATACAAAAGGGAATTACTTGTGTTATCTTTTTATTTCAAGTATTGCATTCAACTACAAAATATATATGTTGCCATTATCTATTATTATTCCAACCGGCCAAAACTTATTTACTTTTCAGAGACGTCTTAACAGCTATCTACCCTATATTGGCACATTCATATAATTAAAACCCAAACGCAAATTTCATATACAATACGTGTTGATCAAAGCATTTGCTAAAATATGGTCTTTTTGTTTTATGACAGAAAAATATTAGTAAAGTTAAGAATACATACAGTAAGAGAGTAAGAGTTTGATACAATGAAGAGTTGAAGGCGAGCCGGCGACAGTGGCAATGACGGAGCACAGTGGCATCAACACAGTGTGTAGGTTTAAGGATTTTGGTATTTAGATTTTGGGAGCTGAGTATTGTGTGGGGTGTGGTTGGATTTTAATTGAGAATAGAGAGGGTTTTTTTGTCACTTCACAAATTTTTTGGACTAAAAAATTGGTTTTAATCATTTGGACTATTTTTATCTATTAGGCCCGTATACTTTTCATCAACCCATAATATAAATTGGCCCAAATAGCATGTTTAGTGGGATCGGAGTAGGATCGTAGGATCGTAAGATCCTACCGATCCTATTGGAGTGTGCGATCCTATCCCGATCCGGCTATTTTTCAAAATGTGGGAAGATCCTACGATCCGGATCCCGATTTTAACAACCATGCCTATGATACAAAGGGGAGGCCAGTGACGGCTTCAACTATATTCTGAGCCGCTATTCAACATAACATGCCTACTTAACCTGCCCCAAATCAGGCAGCAAGTAAAAAAATCAAAATTTGAAATAATGAAACTACACAAGAAAATTGGAACAAAATATAAAAATATATATTTAACATTTACAACTATAGTACATTCCCTAGGGCAGCTGTAGCAAGGAGGATTCTTTTGGATTGGCATCTCCATGATAGAATTGCGATCCCACATCACTGGACTGATTTAGATTCATCTAGGTTCCACGGCTCAACAGTCATATATATCCAAGCCTTCAGCTGCACTATGATCAACAAATTTGTTCCCAAAAACTGGAACCATGGGATTGGGACTTACGTCCTGACTACTCTATAAACAGCCGGTCAATTGCTAAACTCCAGGCTCTCTGCTTATCACGTTGGGGTTGCTCCTCGAATTGAAGAACTTGAGTCAGCAGAGTGCAAAGATGACGGGAGATAAGGTTGTTGCATATGGGTTTCATTTGCAACACCAAGAACCACTAGCATTGATCTGCCAAAATACAAACTTGGTAAGTTAACAAAATAAACATCAAAACCCAAATGGAGTAACAGTTAACGGGATAATAGATTTCAAGAAAGTATTCTCATTACAAGAAAGCTAGGGGTCCCATGATCTTTTCTCTATTTAATGTCCATATTCCACAAAAGAAAAGCTTGATTATATATAGAATCAGGACCAGGAAGCTCATAGCTTAAGAGTGCATTGAATCAGTAGACAACTATGTAATATGTCAAAGGATGTTTTATCATCTAGTGGTTAAAATCCCAAGATTTTGAAGTATCTTGCTGTAGAGTTTTGCATATTTGCATCAGTTTGCTACTATCATTTCCATCCTCACAGAGCCAGTAATCTAAGAGCTTATTTTTGGTATTATGTGACTGTCTTAATTTTTCTTTGATAAGTAAAAACTTATTAGAATGAGACATCCAAGAACACAGGATGGCTACAGGATGTCCCTAAAAAGTTACACTCTGAAAAATAAGAAAAGAGGAAGATGGGGGATACTGCCTACAGCTGACATCCAGTCATAAAATCCATCTAGAGAAAGATGACTTCAGGAATATTGCCCTATAAATTTGAGGTATCTTCCAATGTTAATATTACCTTTGCATATATACAATATTCTGACAGTACAATTTATTATTGATGTTATTGTCTCAGAAAATGTGAATTGTATCTTCATCAGGAGAACATTATCAGACCACCAGAAAGATCATGTACAAACAGAAACAAAAATATTATTAACTACTTTGGATCCAAAAAACACATTTGTGATAATTCAAGAGATCCAACTATAAGCATGTGCGGGTGATAAATGTTTGAAAGGAATTCAGTTGCACCATTTTATCGCCTTCACAATCATATTAACTATCACTTCTACTACCTGTGAGAACCTCACCCCTAATGGGGTGTCTACACTACCAAATTTCAACCTAAGGCCGCAATTGTATCTTCATCAGGAGAACATTATCAGATCTGTCTACCGGAAAGATCATGTACAAACAGTACTGACCACTTTGTAACAAAACATCTGTGTGAATTCAAGAAATCAAACTACAAGCATGTGCGGGTAATAAACGTTTGAAAAGACTTCAGTTTGTACCATTTTATTTATGCTTTCACAAACATATTAACTATTACACTAGTATTACCAAATTTCAACCTAAGGCTGCAATTCTAATTTTAAATTTCTGCAGTTAATTTGAGTGATCTTCTTCATGAATTAAACCCACTTAATGACAAAAATATCACTCTATGCCAAGCTTTAAAAAGGTGAGCTAAGTTGCAATTCGATTGAGAATGATGCAGATAGACTCTCCCCCACAATAAAGGTAAAGCCAGTACCTTAAGACTCCTCGAATAATTAAATTTTAAAGAAATCTGATAAACATCTAAAGTTCACTGAAATAACATATTGTTAATATACAGCATTGTTAAAGAAAAAAATTTATAGTAGTGCATAGCAAAGGCCTCCAAAAAGATCCAAAAACACTAGCTAAACAAAAAGCAGCAACTAGCAGATTTCCTTGACAAAGGTTGTGCAGTTGATCAGATCTAAGAAAACTGTACCTAGGAACTGAACTTCTAATACTTGGCTGGCTTGCATAAGCAGCAAGGGGACCTCTAAGGCTAGAATATTTGCTTAGAGCGCTTTCAAGTTGTGGTGATGGTAACTGCAAGAAACAAAATTAGGGGGGGAGGGGGAGCTTAGTGAAAATACCACAAGGCAAGAAGCACTCCTGATAATTTAGATTACATGATACCTGTAACAGTACATCAAAAGAATGAGGCTGTGTCTGAGACACACATTTCAAAAAGCCAACCCACAGTTTTGGCATTCTCCACACCTGCACTCAAAAGGTACATATAAAATATCAGTTGTTCCATAATTATGCTGATAATCAAGTCCTCGATTGTAAAACATAGAGCAAGTATGATTAAATTGTTTATCTGTATGTTGAGTGAGTGTACCTGTCTAGTCACAAGTTTGGAAAGAATCTCCATAACAAAATCAACCTAAATAGAAAAACCAGATCGTTACAAGTTATTATACATTTATAATTTATATCTACCACACATCCACAAACAATACTATCACATTCAATGAGACACTTCATGTCATTAATAGTGACAAATATCATCTACTACTAATAAAACAAATCTTAGTCCCAAAACTTTGGGGTCAACTATATGGATCCCCAACTGACTAATTGGGGTTGGCCACAAGTATGTAGGGGATGCCCCAACTTCAATCTATAATGGATCCATTCATAAGAAAGTGACTAAATTTTACACTGGCCATCAACCTACCACAAACCTCCTATTCTTTCCAGGCTTGGGACTGACTGTGAGCAAAATATAAGACACTAAGTACCAACACGTGGCAAGAAAATCATATTTAACAAACCTACTGATCTACATATCGATCTATGTACCCCGATAAATACACCCAAAAAGGCTTGTTACTATGGTTTAGGGGCCAAAACTAGTAGAATTTTTCTTTAATAAGGTAAATGATTCATTAACAGATAGAAGCTGAAACTCTTCTAAAAACTCTCCCACAAATATAAACCGATCTCATGCAATGAAGCAGAAGGAAAATTCCACCATAGCCCATATTTTCAACTTCCAAATCCAATATATATGACTCTAAATCGCAAAATAACAGATTTTACCAAGAAGCCAGTCCTGAAACTATTCTACAACATAAACTCAGCATAGACATTACTATAGTAAATAAAGATACGAATATAACATATAGAGGAAAAAAAAAAATCTTACGAGTGTAGGAAAGGCATCAATTGCCTGAATCACTGTTCTCATGAAGAGTAGAGGTAGAGGAGTTTGATCGACCTGAAAAAACAACTACTACTTACAAAGGGATGAAGATAAAGTACATCATCATCCAGATCATAAATGACAAACACATACCATCTGCCTCAATGCCTTTGCCAGGACCTGCTGTGTGAAAACCGTGCGTTGCTCAAAACAGGCTGAGCAAGCATCTGTTATCTGAAAACATGAAATGGAAGTATAAAAAAACATAAAAAAATTGATGCAGCACACAGTAGATACATGGGACAACCACTTAAATACGTGTAATAACCCATTTACATGTAATATGTCCACCAGAAAATGTGATAAAAAATGCATATTGCAACTGACATTTAACGATTAACAAAAATCAGAACTCCTACTAGCTAAATTGAAGCATTCTGCAGAGATCCACTCCATGGTTAAACCATATCGTCAATCCTGGATTTGTGCTGCGTTTTGAGCAGGGCCAAAAGCATCCAATCCATACCTAACCCAACCAATGGGTTAGCATGGTCCAGGCAAAAGCTATGTTGAGTGGCTCGCACCAGGGGTTTCTGATTAATTGGAATATTGGGCACTTAAACAACTTGGGGATATCAAGATCAATGAGTGGCCACAGTTAAAAAAAGGTTAAAATAATAAACAAACACCTTCTTGAGAAGATGTGACAACAATTAACAACAGATGAGCAAAGATGACTACCATCAAGTGCTACAAAGACCAATCAAAGCACCAGTTGGAGACTAATTTGATTGAAATTGGTGGCACCAAAGGACCAAAATGATTGCTAGAGATAGATTTGGGGGCATATAACTTTTAAAAGAACTAAATGGCAAAAGAGGAACTATAAAGTCATAAGATAAGGATTGAGGATTAGTGAAGCACGGCATTGTAAGTTTTAAGTTCATACCATTAATTCTCATTTATTACAAATTATGTTATTAAATTTTTTTTTATTGGAAAAGATATCCAAATTATGTTATTATATAGACGTTGCAAAGAAAGTAAAATTCAACCTATCTTTAACTCCTAAACTAACTCCCAACTTATCCTGAACTAGGATTAATCTGTCACTACTAAGGTAGGTAAGATTGGAATTCGAGCCACCCACTTAAACCCCGGGATCACGCTAGTTGCCTTACCCGATATGCACAAATTTCATTCCAAACTCGTGTCATTTTCACATATATAGACAGGCACAAACACTTTTACAACATTAAAAGACTACAAGATTCTATTAGGTGAAAATTTGGGTAGGGAACTCATATTTATGAAAAATGGGACAGAAGACAAAAGCATGCAGGATGGGCACAATATGAATATGCAATTCATATGTTATCTTAATAGTCCAACATATGGAAAACTTAAGGGTAGTACTTTGAAATATAGAAGACATGCCTTTTTAAGTGTAATGCCATCTTTCTCAGGAACTATTTGATGGATGGAAACCAACACTTCCACAGGTGTTAAAGCTGGACCCATATGAGCTGAACCCTGCCATGAACAGATAATAAGTCTCAGCATTTTTTGTTGACTTAGGGTGGGGGAGGGGAAAAATAACACTAAAGTAATGAGGAATAAAGAAATGAAGCATAATCTTATAATTTCAATTCTAGAGTGAAATTCTGCTTGAACAAGTGCATGAGACAAGCAATTAGTTGCTTTAGATGCATGAATGATCAACAAAAGCAACTTGTTCCTTTTTATTGGTTAGTTGCCTACGCACCTAGTGGATCTTGAATCCACAACCTCACTCACCACGTAACACAACCGAATTATTCATAACATCCAGACATACATTCAGTAGTTTTCAGGAAAAATCTAAAAAGTTAAGGAGCCTTTACTTAAGCCCAGTCACAACTAGAATCAATTTACTGTTTACCTTCTAACAAAGAAATCAACAGAAGCCTGCTCTCTCTCTCTCTCTCTCTCTCTCTCTCTATATATATATATATATAATGATAAAATAACATAGGAATGGGGAAGGAGCAAAGATTTCAAATATGTGAAGGTCCCAATCTTAAGAACCAAAATACACGTCAAGGAGTCCATTGTTAAGGGAGAAGATAAGAGTGCTCTCCTTATGTTTCCATTATGTATTATCATAAATAGAGCATTCACATTTACCTGTAGTATGTGAGCAAGTGCCTTCTGGAACTTTTCTAATGGAAGACCAACAAGCCGAGGAAAAATAGGTAGAACCTGCTAGCATAAAAAGATTAAAATCCACACACATGAAAACATCCAAGTCAAGTAAAAAATACATCAAAGTTCAACAATGCAGCTAATTTTTTGCAATTATTGTGAAGTTAATGATGAGGAACTCCCAGACGCCATTTAGTGGTGCCAGGGTAAACCCCGGATACCTGTAATAGTTGGAGCAGAAAATATGACCATCACAAAAAGTATTATGGTCTTATTTATCAAAAAAAAAAAAAAAAAAGTATCATGGTCTCGAATGCTGTTCCACTTTGTATGATGTGGTCATTTGGTGCAAATGAAAAAATCACACTTTCAATGAAACCTCAAGTCTATATTTTACTATTGTTATTTAATTGAATGACTACTTTGAGCAGTCCTACTTCCTTTTTCAATATTCTTGAATTGTTAAACTATAGATTGTTTTCTAAGGTGAATCTTTTGTATACAGCCTGTATACTTGAGGTTTTCCTTTTCTTCTTGATAATATTCTATTTACTTATCAAGAAAAAAAATATGAGGCTAAATTACAAATTACATCAAAAAAACTTTGACCTATTTTCAATTCAGTCGTTTAAGTTTCATTTTTTTTTTCATTTCAGTCCTATTTAATCTATTTTCAATTTCTTCCTTCTGCCAATTTTTCCGATAGTTTTAGTATTTTTCACTTTCCAAAACAACGTTGTTTTGGTGGACTTAAAGATTCAGATTTGACAGAAGGACTACATTTGAAACAAATGGAAGTTAAAGGGCTGAAATGAAAATAATGAAACACTTAAAGGGCTGAATTGAAAACTAGTCAAAGTTAGAATGTATAATTTGTGATTTTGCCAAAAAAAATAGGATTTTAGTTTCCAAGTCTCAACTAGGTCTAGTTTTAGTTTTAAAGGCGCCCCAAATTCTACACTTCTTAAAGAAAAAAGAAATAGGTGAACTAACAATGACACGCCAAGAGTACAGCAAACAAAAAACTTGGCACAATACACAATATAGTTTTATGCTAAAACAACACAACCACAGTTTTTCATGTCAAAACTGAACTGCTTACCCTCAAAATACCAACTCCATAAGGAGCAATCACTTTCCACCAAAAGAGAGAGGAGATATATCTTAATTTGAATAAAGAAATTGAAGCATGAGAACTGCACTGAGGCTAAAACAACGGATTAACTGAAGTGGCTGAAATTTAAGGATTTATACATATCAATGCTTCATTATGAAGAAAAATGAAGCGGCAGCACCAGTACTCCAGTACACAAAAATTAGTCCATGATTTCTACTCCAAAGACAATAAATTTCCTTGCTCATTGCTAAACTAATAGAATTTAACCAACACTTCAAGTTATCAATTTATTGTATATTTTAGAGCGAAATCGACATATACAACATATAATGAGTATATATATAAGAAGAAGAGGAAAAATAGCGAAACAAACCTCATTTTTGGAAAGTGAAGACAACATTGGAATAAGAATTGTGACATCCTGTGAAGAACAATAGTCCACGTAAGGACCAAGATGGCAAAAAATTTACATTGGTAAGAAATAGAAGAGACTTGTAGTTATAAGAACCTTTAATTTTGTTTCATATAAATGTTTAACAGTGGCTATCAGATCAGAAGAAGGGGTCGTATCTTGAGTCAATATTTCCAACACCTTGCCAGAAAACAAAACCACTATCAGCATCACTCATGTAAATAATAGATGAGAATAAAAGAATAGTTCAAGGTTGAAACAGATTACAATAACTATAAAAGAAACTTACCACTGTCAACAGATTTTCACTCCCTTGAGGCGGATCAGATATTATATGAAGCAATTCAGAACAAGATGACCCTAGGGACCGTATAAGAATAGGGATATGGCGATGAAAAGCCTGCATCATCCAAATAGGTTACAAAGTAAAAATTAGAGTGTACACATAGTCAATATATATATATCACATTGAAGTTTAAAATTTTGTCAAACAATGCCTAGTTTAATGGAAATGACAAGATTTAAGTTACATTAGTGAGCATGCAGCCAATCTGGCAGGACCTCTCAAAATTTTGACCACATATACATGATGATCTAGTATAAATATTTTCCATAAAATTGGTATTTGTTAATCCACCCCGATGACCAAAATAGGCAGAGATTGTTTTTTTGTATACTTCTAGTGTACTGAATTTCTTCTTTAATAAAGTTTGTTACTTATCAAAAAAATTAGCAGGGATGCTATTCACTTTAACAAGTTTAGAACTAACATCAGGGAACTGCTAATTTCATCCAACTGTTGGGCAAACAAGGGGATGGAATTCCATATTGTTAGAGCTATGGTATGTTGACCTCGATCAAATTGAAGGCCTAGAGCTTCACCACAAAATCCATTTACAGAGATATACCACAATTGCTTGTTCATTTTGAGTTTGTTTACTTGAAGACCCAATCAAACCAACCTCACAGGAAAATGTCAGCCCAAAACAAACTAGTCTGGAAGTTGTCTACAAAGGGTCACTGTTTGTGGCTCTCTAATTTGAACCAACTCAAGTTGCACCTACATATTTTCCATAGAGTTCTTTTTATTTTTTCCTCTTCTGATTCATTCCCACATATTTCTGGGACAGTAGAGCCTCTTATTGCAGAACGTTTCAGGAAATACCTACTATAATTAGGAACAGCTAGCTTAACTAAAGCTGTACCAAGTTTCAACTACTACATTTCGAAAAATAATCCAATTTAGCCCAAAAAATAAAAAATAAAAAAAACACCTGCTTTACAGATTTTGGGGCTTGACTGTAATTATTAAACACAAGTTGAAGATGACTGGGTTTCTGCAAAGAAAGAAAACCCTTGTCAATATTACAAAGAAATCAAGTGTATTGAAGCAATTATCTTCTATTCACCAGTTATGGAGCAAACATAGGCAAACCTTTGTACATAAAGCAAAAAACAAAGAAATAAATCGTTGAGCTTCAGGCAATGACATAGAAGTGTTCCTAACTAGTGGTTGTACACCCCTCACGGAATCATTCTCAGAAGTTCCGGGCTCTGAAACCTGAGAACCACTAGTGGATGTTTCCTGGCTTTCAACCTGAAAAGAAATTCACAGGGGGGAAAATGAATAACTAAAACCAAAAGAAAGAATGTCCCTTTTTCCCAGCTGCCCCAGAAGTTTACTTTTGTTGGGACCCCAAAAGCCAAAAGGCAAAAATTCTGGATAAAGATCAAATTTCTTTCTTGGGACCTAAACAGCTACTATTAAATTATATCAACCCCACAATCCACTCATTAGGGTCCAAGTGCCTCACAGGATTGATGATCGAAAATTTATCATATCAATCAACCCTTCAGAGTTTTTTAAAAAATATATATTTTAAGGAGAAAAGTGCCGAAAGAATAAATGATTTATACCACCCCTTCGACTCTTTGCTTGGAGGACACAGACTGTGAAAGTTCTGTATCTGAAATATGCTGATCTACAGCAGCCAGCAACATATTTCTTGCAAATTGCTCAATACTTTCTGATATGTAGCTTAGCTGATACAGCTTGTTTGCCACCTGTCCATCACAAACAAACGAAAAAATGATAAAATATTAGCACAATGAGAATGTAAAATATGATTTTGGGTCCCCCATATGAAGACAAAATACTTTAATTTCAACCAATTCAAGGAACAAGTTAAAATACCAGCCGAATTGCTCTGGCTCGAATCTCATCTTGTGAATGAACAGAACACTGCAATCAGAAAATAAATATGTGAATTGAAATACAATAAAGCAGATATCAGATTGTAGATATATCTAGACATTAAGACAAAGACAATGCAAACCTCAAGAGTAACAAGCTTAAAACTTTGTTTTGGAGAAAAAGAAAGTGTAAAACACAGTTGTTATAAATAAATAAATAGCAAGCCATTATGTGTACATCATGTTGTTCTACAAGACTATTGAATATGAATAAATATTTAACACAATAGAAACCACACATCATCTTCCCCTTTACTTTGAAAGTTCTGCTTATCATACAATGATTTTAGAATAATGATAAAATTCACCATTTCCCAATAGCTTAAGCTTTTGGGACAAGTGGTACATCATAATCGAAGCAGATGGTCCAGAGTTCAAACCTGTCTTCACTTTATCTCTCATTTAAAAAAGTTAAAAATCACACGTGTTGGGCTCCCAATTATTAAAGTGGAGTATGGGCTCACATGTGAGGAAGAGTGTTAGAATAATAGTTAAATGATTAAATCCACCATTTCCCAATAGATTAACCTTTTGGGACAAGCGGTAGTTTCTCAAATGACAAACAAGCTTACCCCATAATTCAATGTGGTGAAACCTCTTTATAAAATACCACGTTATAACTCTCCTAAAGAATCTGGAAATTAAGCTCTCTTAAAGAATCTTAAAATTAATTTCCTTTGTACATGTTAAACGAGAATGCAGAGAATCTAAGACTTACCCCCTCCCCCTCCCTCCCCCCCCCCCCCCCCCAAAAAAAAAAAAAGAAAGGAGAATCTAATTGTATCTGGATGCAAGAAACTCATGATTTTTTTGGCTTTTACTTTCGTGGGGTGGTTGGGAGGGGGACACTAGGTAACGAAGAGTATTCCTCCCTCAACCCATAAAAGCAAGAAGTTAATCTGCCTTTGTATAACCCTCCGAGTACCTCACCAGAAACCCAAGGAAAACTCATTCAAGATTGATAGATGATCCCAAAAACAGGTTTTCAAGTAATTAATAATTCCTTCCTCTATGCCCACACACGTAAAATATAAAGATAAAATATTTTCCTGTCAAGTCTCAGCATATGTTGGGGAGGTATATATTTTCCTACAATATTAAATAAAGAATTTGATTAATAAATTCAACGCCATGAGATTCTTATGTCATGTTACCTTCAAAGCTATATCTAAGCAGGATTGCCGATTAAGTGGGCGCCCCAAAATCAAAATCCAGACAGCACCAAGGCCCTGAGTAACACGCTCAACATCACGTACATCTTTTCCACGGTGATCAGTAACATCAGCGTAGCAGAGTTCATCTAATAGTTTCAAGGCTGAGTCAGGCAAAAGTGGGACTTCACCAAAAAGCCTACTTAAGGACTTGTCTGAAGCTGGAAAAGAGTCCAGCAGAGATTTTGCCTACATTGAAAATGGGCAAATATATCTCATTCACACAAAAGGAAAAAGAACAAGAGGACATTGAGAATAATGGAAATAGAGTTGAGCTAGCTACAAAGGCACCTACCACTGCCAAGAGGAGTTTTTCGTACACAACAGCTGCAACTGAAGAGTTCTCCACAGAATCCAAGATCATGAGAGTGTGCAGATGATACAAAACATTCAAAACAAGCTCATGCCCCTGAAAACCAATAAGGGAAACTATCATCTAAGTTTATGTAGAACATGCTATGAGACACAAGATGACAATAGAAAAGCTTATGTAGGGTATGACAATATGGCAACTGTAATACGCCAAATCAAACATAAATTGTGTAGGAAAGAAACCCTAAATGGCTTTGTCAATAGAAAGACCACAAATTACAACCTAAGCACTAACTATACAATGCTTGATTACATCTAAAAACCTTAGACCAGCAAAAACGACTCCTTTCGTTTTCTTTAGTGAGTGGCCCCAACCATTGTGCAACCTTCATAAGACAGATTTTTTTTTCCTTCATCTCTTTGACTGAGTCCTTTCTCTCCTTGCCTCAGAAGCTAACGTTATTTCCATCCAAAAGACTTGGAAGGTCAAATCACATGTCCCTGTTAATCAGTTCCCCCTTCCCTTCCTTAAATGAACAACATCAGAGGCCTAACATAGGTAAGCACGCCAAAGTTTTTACCAAACTCATAGGAGTTTTAACTTTTATGACTTGACCAGGATATATTTGATTTGTTTTCCCTGGTGATTTGCTCTTACGTGGTTGCCCTTCAAATTTTACCCTTAAAACCAGTGCTCAGATGTTAACTTGCATAAAACATTAACCTAAAGATTGCTTAATTTCTGGCATTTCTTCCAGTCTTATTTATATCTGCAAAACTTAAAAATTTTACAGACTGTTACATCTTTTCATTTTTTTTATGCATAAAAAGTTTTGGTATTAAAAAGTGAAGACAATTTATATACACAAGAATTGTAGAAAAGACTCCCCTAGTCAATCTATACAAAATTCGAAGGTCATAAAAACCTCAGCAACAAAGAATAGAGAGAGAAGGGAATCTGCCTAAGGTTGTTACATGTGGAACTTGACATGACTAAAGAATCATAATTAGTTTTCTTGTTGGAAGTTAAGCACAGTAACAACAGCTGCACCATATGTTAAATTATTCGTTGTGAACAATCTGCCATTGAATCACACGCTATAAACATGCCCAATTTAAAAACATAAAGGATCTCCAAAATGCACATTTGAAATAATCAGGCAAGTCCTGGGTTGATTAAGGTATAATTCACCAACCAACATAAATGCATGGTTGGAGAACTGAAAGGGGTAAGAGGGAAACAGAAGTGAAGTGCTGCTTGTATAGTGGTGCCATTACATTAGATACGGTGCATTGGCTGAGCATAACAATAGCATCTTCAAAGGTGTTCAAATACCACTTTCTAAACTTGGTATTTTTAGAGATCACTCTTCTCCTGGTTATCCGTTAATCCAAGTTTTGAATATTCACTTTCTATTCTCAAATCCATCGATGTACTTATTCTGAAAAGTTTTTTTTTTTTTTTTTTTGGGAGGGCTCTTTCTTGTATGCTACTCATATCTTGGGGCTTTATCATTTTTCCTTCTTTTTTTTTTTGGTAATATTTTCTATTGGTAAGTGTATAGAACCCACGAACTCACCCTCCATTCCATTATTATCAAAGGAGGAAGTGTCATTTGAGCTAGAGTCATTTTTTCCTTTTTCCTTTTTCCTTTTCCCAAATACATTTACACAGAACTGTACTAATGATCTTGGAATTAAGTAGAAGACATTTAAAAAAAAATGCTGTGGATAAATAACATATTTCTGGCCCATAAATACCAGCAACTATACTGAACAAGAATTATTTACAGACAAACTTCAGGATAGTCATCCAGACAAAACAAACAAAAAGAGGACTGGCAAGCTTAAAAACGAAGATACCTTTTGTCTCTGGTATTCCACAACAACATGTTCTTTCAGCATCGTAATAATGTCATCATCGGCACCAATCTGTGAAAGAAAAAAATATATAATTCTATATAGATATCACATGAATTGAACTTTAAACTATTATATAAAATATAGAGGTCCATTTACAGTTTAACCAATTAAACATAGATTTACTTACATACTGAACAATGTGGTAATAGAGCATTTCTATTGCAGTTGGCTAAACAATGTGATAACTTCTACTTTGTTTTTTTTTTCCGGAACAATGGGATAACCTTTTTTCATAAGTAAAGGTATTTTATTGAAAAGGAGGTTAAATCATGTTTACGATAATAAACATGAAGTAACCTAAAAGAAATACAAAGAATTATGTACAAGTATTAAGAGATGAGATAAATACAAAGAATAATGGGACAACTTTTACTTACTTTTTTCAAATAAAATAAAAAAATGTCAAGTGGAACCAGAGAATTATAGACGTGTAAGATACACAGGTTTAACTAGCAACATCCAGAACCACTTTTATAAAAGCCAAAACATTTACCAACTCAGCAAGTTAGTTACTTCTACTGATCATTTCACCATTGATAAAATTTTAGCATCCTGGACTTGAGTGGTTCGTGGCTTGGATTTCAATTTAATTAATTCATTCCCAATATTACTTGCTAAACATGAGAAATTAAACCTCTGAGATAACATATAGATCTAAATAATGACAGGGGAACAGCATATTATGTAATTAGCTGCAGAAGTCCATTCACACAGCGTCAGATAACAAAAGAAATAACAATTTAAGTGGGTTTTAGAGTGTGTTGGGAGGACAAGAGTAACAATAACCCACAAACTATCTTCTAACCCAAGGAAAACACAGTCAATATAGATTTGTGATATAATCATCAGAAAAGAGGTGATGACTGAGATATGACGGTAATATACTGAAGAACGACTAATATGTCTCCAGTAGATAGTGAACCTTGTTTACAACTTATTTTTGAGAAGGTTCCCGAGATCAGTCATCTTTTAAGTATACTAGAGTATTTAGCAAAAAAAAGAAGCATACTAGAGTACCAACAGACAGTGCAGAGTAATGCCAAACACAAAGCATGCATGCCTGTGTTCATTTGTGAGTTTGTTTGTCTGTGAATAGACACTGAACTATAACATGATAATTCCAGATTATTTATGACATTCTCAGCTACTAATACTGAACATGCAAGCTGTGGCATTCATCATTCCAAAGAGAAGATCAAACTGTTTACTTGATTACAAATTTGGAACAAAAAAGTCACAAATTTGCATTTGACCAATCAGAAAACCAACCTGAGCAACCAATCGAGCGAGTAATGCCATACGGATCTCGCTACAATCAGTCCCACATGAATGCTTGTATGATTCAATAATTTGTTCAATTGCCAATTTTCTCACACTTCTTTCCTGCTCTTGTGTTAGCTCTACATATAATGGGAGCAGAGGTAAATCTTCACAGGTATCTTCAGATGCAGATGCGTTTGAAACAGTTGGAGAATGCTGATCAGATTCTAGAAAAGTTGATGTATTAACCCCATTTGTCACTACAACATCTGACAACTTCATTGCAACCAAGTCCTCATCAACTTTGTCAACAGGAGAAGGTGCAGGGTCCGAAGAAGTATCAACCTCAGGGATTAGGTCAATTTCCTCGGCTCTATCCAGAACCTCTTCTTTGGGAGTTAGTTGATCAGTGCTAGAAACCAAAGGACTTTCCAAAATCTTATCTTCACTTTTGATCTTGGACATGAGAGATGTGGAAGGAGTTTCAAGAGTGGTCACAGCAGGAAGTGAAATAGGTTTACTCAAAGAAATATTAGCATCAAAGTCAGATTGCAAAGCTCCAGTGTCCTCCACAGTAGGTATGGAAGGTACCCCAGCAGGGACTGTTACACGGCGTGGATCCAGGCGACGGGGATCCTGGAAAAACTACTAGGCATTCATTTTAAGGTATTTAAATTATTAATTTTGTAAAGGATTAAAAAAAAAAATCAATAGAAGCAATAGATACACAAACATGAATAGCAATTGAAAACTGCTGAAGCTTACCCTGCGCGGATCACGCTTAGAATCAGCAGGGAGATTATTGACTGGAGGTGTATCAGACAATGATGAATTAGTTGCAGTAGTTGAAGAAAGTGGCGCTTGTGCACTAACGTCTGGAGATTCCACAGAATTTGTTGGAGCAGATATTGAAACAACCTGGGATGGGCTACTTAGAGAACCCATTTGCCGAGTTGCTGACAAGTTCCCAAGCCTGGTTAACGGTGGAGGAGTCTTAGGCAAGTGCTTCATATTTGTTATGACAATATCAGCCAACAGATCAGGATGGATTTTTGATACAAGGATTTCAAGTGATTCAGCACCTCTTTCTCCTTCAGCAAGCAAAGCACCTATCATGGCAATCATTTGTTCCACAGGGGTCAGTTGACCATCCATTACAGGAGATACCCCATTAACAGGAACAGAATCCTGCCCAGAATCATTTACTTGAACTGCCAAAGCCGACTGGATGTCAGGACCAAAACAAATTCGCTTGGAAGCCACCTCATGACCATTAACTGGCTCTTCATTGTCCAGAGGCATATACCTTTTTTTTAAAGAATCACTTGATACAGGCAGCTGGCTTGATAATTGATCATCCTAATCAGGAATTCAAAACCAGTTAGTACATTCAAAAAAAATAAGAAATTACTATACAACATGCATAATTACTCTGAAATTACCTTGCCCAGCCGAGCATCACGTGAAGCACGCTCAGTGTTTTTAATCATTTTATCGACTTGCCGGATAACCAGATCAGCAGCATCCCCAGCATTCATAGCTCGGAGAGCCCTAAGCAATCTATCTCTCGACTGAAAATGAAACAGAAGACCCAACATCAGGCAAAAGACCAGGTGAAAAACAGCAAAACTTTTTGGGGCTTTTGCATTTGATCATATAAGACCTACTAGGGCTCACAATTTCTTCCCCTTACTAGCATGTATGCCTACAAAGAGCCCTAGAAACATAAAGTTGGCTCCGTTACTACCTGAACAAATTCTTAATTATCTATTGTCCGTTTGGGATAGCTGAAATTCACTCACTTATTTGGCTTAAAAAATAAGTCGGGTCAACCTAGAAAAAAGTGAGGCTTTAAAAAATAAGCCAGCTTATAAGCATAAACAACCAGGCTCTAAGATGAAAATGAAATGATCCACCCACTAAATAAAAATCTAGACATAGAAAAAGAGCACAAGAAAGTTTTTAAGTCAAGTATCACATATTCTGCTCTTCTGTCAGCATGTCGCTGGGAAGTGTTAGAAATACAATATAGAATTTTCACATGATTCCAAGATTACACCATTTAGTAAGTGTTCCAGTCGGCAAGAAAGAAATGAACTGAAAATTTCAGATTTCAATGCCATATTAAGCTACAGAAGCAATGTAAATATCCCTATAAAAAGTAACAAGATATAAAATTTATTGCTTAAAGCATCAGTGACCCAAAATTGTAAATGTACAATAATTCAGCTAATTTAAAGCTCAACTATCCACAATGAATAAGGAGGGAAATTTTACAGTAAAGGAATTTATCCAAAGGTAAATAAAAGAAAATAATGCAAAATGTAAAATTACTTTACCTCTACAATGGTTGGATAAGTACACCTTAGGAATCCCAAAAGTGCAGTTCTTAAGGAATACTGGACACTGGCAACATGACATCCTTTGACCGTCTCAAGGTTTGGATCAAAATCAAGCAGAGCAGAAAGAACAGTACTATAGTGGAGTGGCCTCTTCCTTGCTATGGCTGTAAGACTGAACACAAATAAATGGGCTTTAGACTCATAAACAAATTACAAATAAAAAGAATTACATTTCCCACACAACAACTAAAGCCAAGGGCTAAATGAGAACACAAAACACAGAATGAAAAAACAAATAAAAATATATTCCCAGATTCAAGTGCCATGAGATGAACAACTTGTGCGCCAGTTGAACAACTAATAAGGGCTAAATGATAACACAAACAACAAAGGAAAAAAATCAAAAAGATATATTCAGGTTCAAGCCCCGTGAGATGAAAAGACGAATTTTGGCACATAGAAAACACACACATGATCATGCACATCTGCACACAGTGAAGTAACACCAGCTGCAGAAACCACCAAAATAAAAATAAAGCATCATCCCAATACTACTGAATGACTATCAAAAGATTAATCGAATCAAGTTCACATATTAGGAGTTTTAAGAACCTCCAGAATGATTTTTATTTAAAAAAAAAAAAAAAAAAGTTTGAGCAAGATAATTCAATTAAATTTAGACATCAGGTATTTGGAAGACTCCTGACATTTGAGCTGTGACAACAACCAAAAGTTTCAGAGAGTACAACGCCTTCAAGCATGCACCTTAGAGTACATTGTATACCATTGAGAAAGGCATGGATAGGTGGCATCCAACAAGGCAACCTCAAGAACTAGATGGACTACAACACGAGTGGAAGTACACAGTAGAGCATCCAACCCAGAAAAATATTCTGAATTAAGAGTGCCCTTGTAACAAAGATCCATGTTAATTATCCATATTTCTCAGGAATCCGAACAATTTTAATAATCATACAGTACATCTCAGGATTAGATGCCCGACTCCTACCAGCCTGCCTAAGTTTTTGTGTAAAAAAGTTATCAATGGCATTTGAGAAAACAAAAAAACACGTATGCCCAAAATAGAAAAGAGATAATGCATTAATGTCCATGTAAGAGTTATACATATATTAGAGAGAAAAAATAGCAAACTAAATTGTGGACCTTCAGACACAAACTTGTGGTGTGTTGACTCCTAAGACAAGATTGTAGTACAAATGATTAATGTGTCAGAGTGTGACAGAGAGAGAAAGAGATATTCAGAATAGCTCATTGATTCTTGAAGGCAGAAGCAATAGTTTATAAAAGATCCAATCTAGTATAAAAGAGATGCAAGAAACAATAGCATAAAAAGATATGCAATACATCTTTTTTTTTATAAGTAATAATTCATTAATAGAAAAAGGACCAAATCCATGTACACAAAGTGTGTACAGTAGAATTGTCATTATTACAAAGTAAAAGAACAAAGTTCAATAAATTCTATCATATAAGAGCAGGAAATAATTCCCACAGCAATAGCCCACTCCATTAGAGTGTATAGAAAAAGCTTCTTCAGGTCATGAATATTTTTCTCACACCCCTCAAAATTACAGGAAGGTTGGCAGATAAATAGAATTTAAGGCTTAACAATGAACTAGAAATCATAACAGTGGTGCACCTTTATGCTATAAACAACTCAAATCTCAAGTTGTACACTTAAACACAACTTTCTCAATTTTTTTTGTTACAACTTTGATGGAAAAATAATAATAAACAAATAACAAAAAGAAAGCCCAAGCACACTTATTTTATTGTGTCTATGTTATATACTAGTTTTGCATGGTGATGACTTTTCTCTGTCCAGCCAATCTAGTATGCTCCTAAAATGTGTATGGATGGTAATATTTTGTTTATTTCGTTCTCTTCTTGAATACATTCATTATTTTTTTTGATAAGTAATGGAATTTTATTGAAGAAAAGGGTTATGTCATGTTCATGATTATGAGCATGAAATAGCCTAAGCAATTACAAAGTATCATGAACAAAATTGAGGGAAAGTTTAAAATCTGTAAAAGAATCACTACTTGTAAAGCCCCATGCATGAGACCATGCAAACAGTGTTAGAAACAACAAGGATTCCAACTCTGCTTCATTTATTGCCACATCTTCGAAAGTGCAGCTATTTCGCTCCTTCCACACAATCCAAAGGCTCAAGTGTTATGACATAAGCCTCATGCGTCACTTGTGTGTGAGTAAAATACCTTATTCTAAAACCAAACTCGATATACTCATACCAAAATGTGGGAACCAAAAGAAAGAAAGGCCACCGAGAGAGTTGCAATAGTGACATTAAATGAAATCACATAATTCCATGCAGACCATAGTAAAAAATTATTTCATTGGAAAAGGATACTTCAGTGAAATAGTGATTAATAAAGTTGTACAGAACTTCATGAAGAAAGATTAACCAAAAGAGTGATAACCCCACCATGCAAACCTTAAAAACTAAATTTTAGGTTCATTTCATTTTCTAATCATAAGGAACAAATTCATGGTACTCTAGAATTTGAATCTCCACAGGCATAGATGAGTTACTATAAAAATCCCCATACCATCCAGTGTCCTAAAAACCATAGTTTTCATCACAGAGCACGACTGCACTACAAAATCTTCACAAGAATTTACCAATCAGGTCTTTGTTCAACAAGATCACACTTACCAATCAAAGAGTAAGCATAATTTATGCTACAAATACAGGATAGCCATAATTTGATTTGTCTTGAGAAGTTACTTCACTTACATGCCACACAAAGCTTATTTCATCCAAAAGGCAAGTTTTCATTGGGTACAATATTATATCTAAACATTAGCATTGGGAAAATTTTAGCATTTTCATTTAACCTCTTCCTCCACCACCTTATATTTGAGTAAGTTATGTCAATATTATAAAACCATTGGCAAGCATCAATACAAATACAATAACTAAATAGAAATGGAAATAATTTTTTTTTTTTTTTTTTTATCATAACGTAGGGAACCTTTCTAAAGAAGAGTCCTTTGGACTCGCCTCTAAGCAATAAAACCTAGAAGCAACTCACCCCACCCATCAGAATCAGTTGCATCCAGGGCTATTCAACCCTAACGGGCTAAGCCGTTTATGCTCATGCCCAGGAGCGAAAATGGGAATATTATGTTGCAACTGCAGACCACAAATTCATTATCAATCTTCCTCCCAAAAAATAAAAATTAAGAGCCATTAGGTACTGATTGACTATAACACAATGCGTTACCAATATTTATGGAACAAAAAATATTAAAAGAAACAAGATGACTATTTCACATAAAGCTTGGAATGGCCCTAATTGTATACTATAGAATATTGGCTCATCTTCTTTTTCTTCTATTTTTGAATTTTTAGACTCTTGCATGCTGTAATGTTTCGCTGTGAGTTCAGTATACTTCCTGTATACCTGGCTCATTGCCTTTTTTGATGCAATAAAACTTTTATTACCTATCAAAAAAAAAAAAAGAATATTGGTAACTTTCAACTTGCCACTATCACTGACACTGCTATAACCACCACCATGAACGATAAGTTTCAATTATCATCCCCAAAGCCACCAACTTTGCAACATGACTCCAATTTCAATATCAAAGTCAAAAGAACTTCAATAACATAGCCAATTTCCAAAGTATTTACAATATATATCCAGTTCTCCAAAAAAGGCATCCATCAAAACTTCAAAAGATCCACTCTGATTTCTGCACTGAGCACAGTCTGGCTTAATAGGTCAAACTGCTGCTAAATGCTTAAAGTTTTATACACAAGTCATTAATACATAAACAAGCTATCACAACCTTGAAAAAGATTAAAATGCATGATAGTACTTCTAAAGTTCTCTTATTTAAAGAATATTTCTTAACCTTGTTAAGGTGAACTAATGGAGAGAAGGATCTAATAGGACATGGTAAAAAATCTATATATAGTGAATCGTTAAACTAAAATTATATCCTAAGTAGTTTCCAGCCATAAAGTTGCTGAAATCTTTCATTGGCACCAACCAAGATATTGTAAATTTGGATTTCTTGAGAGTTATTGGGAAGACATGCTTGTGTCTTCATAGAGCCATGCCAAACTGCACCCTTGTCGCCCAATGAGAACCAACAAATCACTTAAAGAAATATAAGACTATCCGAAAAGTATGCAACCAATTTGTTCCTGCAGATGAGAAATGAATAAGCAAATGCCTGATCAACTCTTTGCTCACCAAAATATGACTACTTGAGAACGCTTAGCCCTTACTGCTACAGTAATCAACTCAAATTATGTTTTCCCAAGTGATTGTCCAGGAGAGTCCACTTCTAATGATTTCAGCTCACAATACTTGCTTATTTGGAAAGTGACTCTTGAGAGTGCAAATAACAATAAATCTCAGTGTCAACTTCCCGTCCCAAATTTGGTTAGTATCTCTAAACTGATATACTCTTGTCCAACCAAGAAATCAGACCCTCAACTACAAGTACTGACACTGCTTCAGATGCAAGGCACGCTTTTGGTGCACCGTTAGTCTAACCTACAAAATGTATACTTCTTTCTCCCTAGCAAAAACAAATACAGAGAATTGATATGACTATTACTAATCTAAACTAACCAACATCATGTTTGAGTAAGCCTTCGTAAAGTTGCACCAAGCAAACTTAGTTAAGTTGCTGACATACAGAAGACAACATTGACGGTCGAGTAAGTAACTGCATCTTCAATTAGTGCACCAAAGAAGAAGAAAATAAATATGACAATCAGTGCAGCCAATTCATTTATCGTAATGGTAAGGAATTATGCCATAATGCCACAACAAAGGGCACTTGCCTTGTACCACAATGATGGCAAGCACTTAGTTATGCCTCAAACTCATTGCAGGTTCCTACTGCCTAAATCCATGCAAAAGACCAACTCAACTTTGAATCCACTGCTTACCTGACACATTCCTAAAGAATATTTTCCCATTAGTATTTTCTGGGGCTTATCCAAAGTTCCCAACACCAGCAGTCTCCAATGCACACTACTCCGACTTCTTTATAAGACCATAAAACTGTTATTGCATTCTATTTCATCAAAATAAGAGAACTTTGAGGAAGCACGACAGACTACTTCAGTATTTTTGCTCCAGAAAATTTTTCCAACATTGTCCACAAAATGATCAATCACTTCTATGTCTATGACCCTTTAATCGTTACAACTTCACCACTTTCTTTATTCATTTTTCATCATCATAATTATACAAGTCACTACAAGCTTCACTCAAACTAGTATGAATATTAGATTCCTATAAATTGGCATATCTTCTACAACCAAATGCTTCAAGAAATTGTCCCTCTGATATTGCAATAATCAAAATGAAAATTAATTAATCACAGGTATATATTAACTATTACGCTCACCAGGTTTTCTACAGATGATGTCATGATGTGTCAGAAAATGTAGTTCATCTGGTAGGAAAACTTACTCTAATACTACACAAACACAGATAATGTAAAACCTTGTATATATCAGGCCATGCATTACTACTGGCTAGAAGGAACAAAATGGGTAGTAGAAATTGATGTGAATACATCATTATTCAACCAAGATTTTTTAACTTTCTTTAGTCTGAAAATTTGAGTGTTTAAACATAGTTAAGGAACCAAATATGCAGAATACAGATTGAACAGTACACTGCATCATATCCATACTGAATGTCCTCATTCCTAGAGAAAAGTGTGTTAACCAAATAAGCTTTGATTTACAAACAAGACTAACTCCCTTTAAGATTTCATTACCCTATAAACTTTAGCTGATGATAATAAGGGTAATGACAGCAACAACAAAAAAGGTAGAAACTTAAAAAGAAAAGCACCTACATAACTAGCTCTTAGCTTGATAAAACAAATAAACAAGGAAATTAGACAACCAAATTAAACAAAGGTGGGGAAGCTTAGGGGCACCAACCAAGACCTGCTTCACAAAAGACATCCCAGGAAAAGAACAAATTTAATACATAACCAAACCAACCAGGCCTTCTAGCATATCCTATCTTATGATCCCTGTGGCCATTGAGAATTCAAATATCTGATCTACATGCATAGAACAACTCAAAACAACTTTAACTCCAACCAAGACAAAGCCACACCACAAGAAGTACAACCTTCCACTTTCACATTCATCACTGATCAAAAGTATTGCAAGCAGAACGTAATGTCCATACTATACAACACAGTGTAAGCAAATATTGCAAGATATATGAATGTTCATTACACTTACGTAAGTAGCACAGCATCTGATCACTGTTCTATGCTGTTTTATACCAATACATATGGCAAGAGCAAAACACCAATACCAATTTGACCTACGATACATGACTCACATAACAGACTTTGCCTCCAATAATCCAAGGTTTCAGCAGGGATATGTCAGCAATTTTACAAAGTTCCCAAATTTCAACCACATTTTTACCATTTTAAACATCCTCGAAAAGACATTGATATTAGTAATGAAACAACTCATATCTGATCTACATTTGGAAGAACTTGAACTCTTTAGTGTTTAAATGTTCTCATTGCCCTCAATCATTTCTGAAAAATTCTTCCTTTCTTTTAGTGATAACAATATATTCCATTTTCTTAAGCTGCCAAATTCTCCTAAACCAACAATCTAGAATCTTGATCCAACAACAGCAAAATCATTTTAGCAAAGTAACATCGATACTCTCTGTATGTTAATCAATACCGTTCGTTAAATTCATCATTTGATCATGATCCTGGCAAAACAAGAATATGTAGGTTGCCATCTGTAGAAACACACCACATAACATCTTATCTCACAAAATGAGCACGAATCAAAACATGCTTTCAAGTGCAAATCCTGTGCACCAGATTTTGTCTTGCTATTGCAATTTCTAATATTCATTCACAAAATAAAACTAAAAAAAGAATCATCTATGTGAGACAATAATAACAGGCTGGGGACTAAACCTATCAAAAAGAGTTAAATTGCTGAGACTAAGGCTTGGTTGATGAGAAGATATCATTGAAAAATGGCTATGATAGCGATCATCGTAATAACAAACTTTCTAGTTAAATAATAGATAAGCATATCAATGATGTAACAATTTCGTCAAACAAAAAATAAAAATCTAAGGAATGATTTCATATAGATACCAACATTGATTGCCTTCATACAATTTTAGAGGCATTTGACTGCTTGTAAGAACTGATAAAAACTAGAGGAAGTTAATGAACAGCTTCTACAATTATTCTGGAATTGCTCATGTCTATATTTGCTCAACTGCATGATCCTCATACTTATAAGAAGAAGAAAAAATGCATAATCCTCATGGACATGAATCTGGATCAAACACATTGGGTAAATAAGTCACATTGTTAATTTATTGTCTTTCATTCTGCACACATCAGCTGCTTGATATATGGCTAAAAATGCTGCTAGTTAAAAAATTTCACAGATGAAAAGATTCGCATCAAGGCCAAGTTGGCAGCCTATATGATACAATCTAATTTCATGGAACCAGGTATATATCGTCTATCTGACAAAGAAATGAAATAGGAGATGGCAACTCATTTTATATTTTAAACCTAATAACCATACAGGTGAAGGGTCATCACTGCTGATTGTTTAAAAAATGCAACTGTAAACCCTATAATGAATCAAGTGCTGTGATCAAAATTAAAAGTTAGATAGAAGATTGGGAACCTTAAGAAAGAAGCAAAGCTAATATAGCACATAATCCCCAGTTAAAAATAAATTTTGATTATTAAAGGTATTAAGTGTGCATCAACTGTAATAAAATAATCAATACATTTTCAAATAGCTCGCACATCGTCGGCTGTATGCATACAGCATAAAAACTCAAACAATGCTAAAGTAAATGGTCTTTCTAACAGTTTACAATAAACTGCGTCGCTTTTGACCACCATGTTTCCCTCAGCACACGAGAAGACCATTTTTATCCATCAGTTATCCATTCCTATCACTGGCCAATGGTGCTCCACTGTACCCAAACAATGTGCAGTCTAACATTGTCTAGCCCTGTAACTCCCATTATCTGAACCACCAATGCAGCAGTATCCAATGCCATTAACTCCTCATAAAAGAGCTGGTCAGCATGTTGCAATAATATCACAAACAAGCAGTTGAACTTGTTCTACAACCTGTTTCCAAGCTTCAGTTATCCCTCCATAACTTTCAAGATAGGAAAAATGAGGGCAAAATGAAGTCCTACCGCCTATATGTTAAAGTTTTAAGGCATTCATTAATCTGAAGATATTTAATCACATCAGTAATCGTGAAGTCACAAAAACACAAGAATATATTCAGGTTGAATTGTACTAGAACTACTAGAGACAAGCCACCTTCCTACATGGGAGAAAGAAGGAAAATAACTGGAATATATTTCAAATATGTCAGGCTGTTATACATTCTGGACTTGAAATAAATAAAAGGGGAGAAAACACGCAATGAGGTGTAAATAAGCTTTCAGGTCTATCATTGAAGGAAAAGTCCAATTATTTTCAGGTTGTATCTAATAACTATCATCATGCTAAGCAATTCGGCATCAATAAAGCTAAGGTCACAATGTTTTCACAACATTGTCTAAGTGGCAAACTGTAAATGGTAGAAAATAAAGTGGTGTAAGTGGTGGGTCCATGTGAAAACCATGAACAACTGGATACCTAGACAAATGTTGTGAAAACGTTGTGCCTGTAGCATAACTGATTCGGCATATATTGTTGTAAATGGAAATACAGCCATCTTACATGCATATTTGGCATATAAGTGCACAGATAGTGTGTTTGTGTAAAAGCATTGAAATTTATTTTTGATAAATTTATATATGCATATATCCACATAAAAACACCGACAAACTAACATTCACTCACAGATATACAAGCACATGTGTACATATGCAGAAAAGGCCCATTGCCCTTAATGGGATCTGCATATTAGCATCTCAATGAAACCTTTCGCATGATTTTATGAGTTTGGTATCACGTATTTAAAAGAGCCATTTGGAATTTCCAGGCACTTGTACACACATGCACGTGTGTGTGTGTGTGTGAGAGAGAGAGAGAGAGAGAGAGAGATTACATATGCTTCATTGTTCTGTGCTTCCCTCATGATTTTTATTGCTTGATACTCATTCCTGTTCTTTATTGGAACTTACCCACAACCAATGAAAAATGTTATGGTACAAGTTGGTGGTTGATCAGAGTTGTTCCATCTCTTAATTTTCCGGAATTCATAAGACGACATAGAATGCTTACAAAAGACGAGAACTTCTTACCATTGACTAAAAAGATCCACTCATGCTAAGAACACAACATCAAAGAACGCATGATGCATCTTTCAAAAGATTCACGTAAAAAGCCTTTCATAAAATCAGTTACACAGAAGCCATTCAGGTGCATTCAAAAGAAACAACAGACTCGAAACCTAAGAGACAGGCTAGACTCACAGTGAGGATCACAGAAATAAACAGTAGCTCATCCAACGTAAACCAAAAGAAAACAATCACTATGAAATCTAAGAGTTCCAAATGCCAGGAACCACACTAAAAATAACTGATGGTTATCTGCCCCAAAACAAAATAAAGGAACCTATTTCTAAGTTGTTGACAGTTCGAAAGATCTTAAAAAATAAAAATAAAAAAATAACAGACAGTTTGAAAGATTATAATTTACAAGTTATTAAAAGCCAAACAACTTTGAATCTCATAATCTGTTTGACAAATATCCTATATTGACTCATTAGTAACAGATTATACAATATGACAAATATATTCTCTGGGCAGAGTTAGTTTTAACATTTAACAAAATATAAGACTGTATATGAGATACAATTTCTATGACTCTAGTTCCTTTAAATGGAATCTATCTGTATAATAACATGCTTAAAATGTCAAGGTCTTTTTCTTTTACAAGACTCACAACCATGATATAAAATAAAAACAAAGAGGGGACTCACTAATAACGAGAAAATATGAATATTACACAAAAAAGAAAAGAAAAACAGTAATATTTTGAGTAATAGTACGTGAAATCTCACCAGTTGACAACAGTTATTAACAGTCAGTGAACCAGTAAGGAGGGTATTAGATACAATTTCGACCCCAACAGATTTAAGAGAATGCCAAGATGGAATCTATCAGTATAATTCATGCTTTTGTTTGCTTCTTTTTGATTTACATAACTCACAACCCTGATATAACTGGGTCCAAAGAGGGGACTCAACAGGGTGACGAGAAAACTATGAAATTACCCAGCCATGATATAGAAAAGAAAAAGCCAGTAATATTTTGCCAGTAATAGTTGCTAATCTCTGCCAGTTGACAACAGTTATTGTCAGTGAACCAAAGGGAGGGTATTAGCCGACCCCAACAGATTTAAAACAAATGAATATCCAAAGAAGTCATGATAAAACTAGAATAATGAATCCAAAGAAGTCAAAATAAAACTCTGGCCAAGAAATCAGGCAAGAAAGTAAAAAATACAACCATATGAGCCAATGAGATATACCTCAACTGGCACTTCCTCCTCCCATAATAATGGGATGGAGGATGAGGGTGGGTTCAAGATCCAATGGATGCATGCATAACTTACCAATCAAAAAAAATTGCAACCATTTGAAACCAAAACGTAATCATTTTTAGTAAAACAATTAAACGCTGAAAGTCAAATGCATTACCTTCTGTGACAAGCTTTTCAAAATCATCGGTGTCAGATGTAAAAAGTAAAACATACGTTTCCAGAAATTTCAAAGCCAGCAACTTTGTCCCAACAGAACCGGGCTACAAAATCAAATTGAAACAACTTTCAGGTAAGCTAAATATTGCAAATATTTAACAGCTACAACATACAAGTTTATTTAACATCACAAGACTTTGTTCTTTTGAGAAACCAAAACAAAATGACTCACCACCAGTTTCCTGAATAAGACAGAAGGAAATGGAAATGCAAGTGAAAGTGCAATTGCAAATGAATCATTAGCACATAGATTCTACTGACACCATTAAACTTCACACACAACCTAAACAGTCAAACTTCACTTTTCTGATAAGACACAAGTAAATATAGCAACAAACTTGTAATCATCACATGAAAAGCATATTGAAACTCCAACAGGAACATGAAAGCTTTATGACATTAATGCAGTAACACTGCTAGTCGTAATGATTAACTGCAATGTGAGCAAAAGAAGAAAAAGATAGAGATAAGGACACATCATAATCTTAGAAAAAGAGGAATCATATTGGTAGATTGGTGTTGCTTGTGTAGGCAAAGTGGGGAGACGGTGCATCATTTGCTACTTCAATGTAATTTCGTTTATGTGGTGTGGAGCAAAGTTTTTGGGCTTTTTCAAGTTCATTGGGTGATGCCACATAGAGTGGTTGATCTACTGGCTAGTTGCGAAATTGGTTTGGTAAACATTCTTCTGCTGTGTGGAATTTAGCTGTCTTGTGTCTGATGTAGATTTTGTGGAGGGAGCGAAATTACCGAACTTTTGAAGACGTGGAAGTATAGGAATTTCTGCTGAAGATTTCCTTTATTAGATTACTTTGTGAATGGTCGACTGTCATGGTCTCAGTGACAGTAGTACTATTACAGAGTTCACTGAATCGCTCTATTTTGCTTGAAATCTTTGGTAGAAATTCATTAGGCTATCTTGTGCTATTTTTTATACATGAGGTAGTTATTTCATAATAAAATCCCATATTATCAAAAAATAAATAAAGACACATGGACCCCTTATATTTTTAAGACCCACACCCCAGCACGCACGTACTCAGCACACTTTGTATGGGCCACAGCCTCAAAAACCAACAGATCGATTTAATGCACCACCTTCATGAATATGATCACTGACACTTAAGGTAAATGAAGGTCTTTTACTAAAAGCAAAATTCAAAAAATATCCTTCAACAGACCACCGCAGTTCTTGTCATGATCCACCATCACCACAAAACCAACATTGAATCAATTTCCCACAACTATAATTTCAACCATATAAACCTAACAGTAAAACATGCACCCAAAACCTGTCAATATCTCAAAGAAGCTACAGACGAAATTTCTAAGCTTATTTCTGATTAACATAGGAAAGTCAAAGCTTTTAACGTACAGTTTCTCATCATTCAAATGATGTTTGTCAAACCTTGAATTGTATACATTTTAAAATGCTGCTATCCAACCCCTGATTTTTTAGTGCATTGTCAATGTAACATAACCATGTTGAGTATGTACTATAGAAAAATAAAAATGAAGAGCATGCTTTAGAAACTTATCAACATTGAGTAGAATTTGAAGGGACGTTCAAAACTGTATACACACCTCCAATGCAATGGCAAAGACAGCATCCTTAAACTTAGCCATCCACACCCAAAGCTCTTCAAGCCACCTCTCAACTTTACCCCGCCGGTGAAACTATAATTGTTCAGAATAAGCAAAAGTAGTTGAATTGGTCAAATATTAAAAAGAAAGGGAGTTCAAGAAGGAAATGTGTGTGAGAGAGAAAGGAGGCGAGGGAGAAGAAGGAGATTCCATCCAGGAAAAAAATTACAGCCTAGCATACAGATAATGACAGATTTAATGAGCAATGATGACTTAATCTGGTGACTCAAAAAATATACAGTAGAAAGAAAAGGAAAAGAACAAAAAAAACATAATGATTCGTGAAAATTTATCCACAATTAAATTCAGAGATGGTGAATTTGTTACTTAAACAAAAGAAATGCTAGCCCCAGCAGCAACTGACCAAAAGTGGCAACTTTGATCAATAAGGTCTCACCAATCACCATGCTTACACCTGAGACACGTTCCCAGTGCATGCCTCCCGCAAAGTAAGTGTCACCATTACACATGTCATGCTTTTGTTGGAAGGTCACAAAAACCAGAGACTGCAGCTACCAATACTCATTATATAATGAACTGTATCACAGACCTTTTTTCCTTACATACCTTACGATTAATGAATGGTTTCACTCATACAAGTACAATTACAAAATAATGCATGACCATCAATCACATACATATATATTCTAAATCAACATATCAAACTATCAAAATGTAAACCACTTAAGGTCCATGTAAAAGTTAAGAATGACAATTCTGACTCAAGATTTCAAAACTCAAAGCACATGATTGAGCCAGATACTGTAAATCTGTAAACAAAAGAAAATCCAAATATCATCTCAGAATCAAAAAAGAGGTGTGATTGTACATTGCCAACTAATACATAAATTATAAACAAAATCATAACAAAACACATAGTCAGTGCTCTGTATATACGCATGCATGCACACACACGTGTGTGTGTGTGTGTGTTAGAGTGAGAGAGAATACCTGCAATGCCAACTCCTCCAGAACACTGCAAAAGAAATTTGTACCAATAACTATAGATTGCCTTGCAACACTAGGCTCGACATCTTTTAAAAGCGCCAATAAAACAGGCATAAACACGGAAGAATGCTCCAAAGCTTTCAACCCAATCTCTTCAATCGCGCTGTCAACCATATCAAATAAAACACATTAGAGCTATTAAGCAAACACACCAGCATGTGTGATAAATAATCGCGGAGACCAAAAACTCTTCCTTGTTAGATAAATTCAAATATCAAAAATTACACATCAAGCTCTTTCTTGTTTCTTGAATTCTTCCCTAATATCGAAAAATTACATCCAAATTGAGTATAACTGCAACAAGCAACTGCCAATGCATGGTTCGCTTATATATATATAAACATATAGGATAATAGAATATCGAAAAAAAGCACATTGCTATAATAATTTCCAATAGTTTATAGATCATAAAGCATCATCGAAAATCAAAAAATAATAATAAATTAATCAATCAAATCAGAAGCTAGGGTTTTTGAACTCACTCTATAAGCGATTTGCGTACGAGAGTCTCGGGAGAGGAGTGGAGCTCGACCAAGTAAGGGAAAAGCTCGGCGGCCAAAGAAGGCTCAATGGATAATAGAATATCTTTGGCCTGCTTTAAAGACGACATCTTCACCGCCAAATCGCCGTGGTTGTTGGCGGCGGCGAGGAGAGAGAGTGCTTGGTCTGAGGGAGCTCCGGCCATGTCTAAAGCAAGAATTAAGCGTGATTAGCGAGAGAGAAAACGAAAGGATTAAATAAAGAAAGGTTTGTTTGGGAATGTTAGGGTTTAATTTTTTTTTTGATCGTTAGGGCTTTGAATTGGGGAGTGGGAGATAGAAATATGGAATTGAAGATAGAAAGAGCGGGGGCTGGTTCTAAATTTTTAGGGACGGACTTATGGACAAGTGTGGAGTGAGAAGCTTATATATGATGATCACGTGGGGGAGTTGTCGATGTGGATTTTTGAGGATGAGCTTCTACTTATGACTTCTTCTATTGTATGGATCATAGCCAGGAACTCTAGGGTTCATTAAAATTTTCACTTCATGCCAGACAATAAATAACATAAATTAAAATATATCAATAACAAAAAAGACAACAAATATTATTTTAAGTTATGTCAAGTATCACCAAAAACCAAAAATTATAATTCATTATTAAATAATCATAAAAAAAAAATTTTGAGAAAAAAAAAAATAAAATTAGAAACTATAATTTTATTCTTGTGACAAATAAAACTCTTTATTCTTAAATGTACCATTTTGAACCTCAAACTTTCATTATTGTTCCAAGTGGTCTCAAGTGTTTCATGAGTTTAAACATTTTGTCATGATAATAGGTGTGTGAGGTTTAAAATGGCACGTTTGAAAATATGGATTTTAATTCATCATGTGGATAAAACTATAGGTTTATTTTTTTAACTTTCTTAGGATAAAATACAATAATCATTCTTGAGATTTGAAATAATGATAGAAACTATAAAAACTTTTTGAAAATATTCAGTTTTTCCTTTAAGTGCAAATAACATTTAACACCATTCAAATTTCATTGATTTGTTCGCTACCCACCCATGATGGATGGAGGCGTCATTTTATCCCAGGGGCAAGGGGACAGAGAACTTTTATTTCCACAACAATGTTATAGAAATAACAAATTTCACAACTGATGAAATGACAGACTATGATTAATGCAATATTATTTTAAAATTAACATTATTTTATTATACACTAATCACAATTTATCACCTCAGTCGTTGTGAAATTTATAATATACTTATAGTGTATTACATGACATAAGCATGGTTCAAAAAACTGGATTGTTACAAAAACTAGAAAAAGGAAGGAGTTGAAGACTTCAAGGATTTGAGATTGACCGAAGGTCAAATCGTAATGATGCCATAATTAATTAATGGAAAAAAATCACTTTTAACCCTTATATTTTGGGGTGTTTTCAATTTGGTCCCTAGGTTTTATAATATTCCAATTTACTCCATAGTTTTTTGGATATATGTTATATTTGATGAGAAGATTTCAAAAAACACAAGGAAAATAAGGATGGTAAGGTCTCAAATGAACTTGTATCAAAAAATCAATGACTAAAATGAAAATTTATAAAATATAGGAACCAAAATGATAACACCCCAAAAATATAAGGATCAAATGTGTATTTTTGCCTTAACTAATTTAAAAATAAATATGATGAATTTGTAAAACTTAATGATATTGACTAGAACATATTTTTATTGTTTTAAGACATATGGATATTTGTATTGTATAATTAATTGAACTATTTAAGAGATATAAATATATATGGTATAAAGCTTAGACTAATTATAATTAAAAATAATAATAATAATAACTATAAAGTATAAACAACCCATCACTTAAATAAGAGGTATTCAAAAAGAAAAGCATATTACTATTTGTGGCTATTTGGCATTATAACAATTTAATAATCACACTCACCACTCACAAGAAAAGATTACCAACACCACGAATTTTTTCAGTCTTGATAATTAATTAATAAAAAAAGGAAAAAAAATTGAAAACACCTTTTAAAATTTTGGGTTAATATTAGACCTGGCACAATCTGACCCGGGCCCATTTCTCGACCCAAACCTAAAGGAAAAATATGGGTATGGGTAGGGGTTTTTCGACCCAGGAACAAAGATGGTGTCAACCCGTACCCGACCCATAAAATGATAGGTCGGGTTGGGTCAACCCGCAGGTCACATGGGTCGACCTTTTTTTTTTTTTTTTTCCAGAGTCTATATTATTATGTTAGGAATTAAAGTATTATGAGAGTTTTTTTTTTTTGAATGATTTGGAATTTGACTATTATAAAAGTTCACATAATGCCAATTAAAAAAACAATTCTTAAATTAAATTTGTATTTGAAATAGGCTAGACTTAACCAAATCAACACACAAAATTGGATGTTCTTTCTTGGTAGAAAGAGAATTGCAATCTATTTTCTTAGTTTTATTTAATATTTTAATGGCACACGCTCTTATGAGTATTATTATAACTGCGTTTACTTCTGAATTAACTTTTAGCATTTGAGGTAAAATTCTTAGTATCAATCTTGTCTTTTGCCAAAAAGTGTAGAAACTTTGATTTGCACTTAAAGTTAATTAAATGGATTTGAAGATAATATCTAATCCATTAATAGAATAGCCATATTTATTAACTTTTAAATATTTATTGACCCATTTACATTGTATACTAAAGTTATATTAAAATTTTGTATTGTAAATGAAAATATTAATAAAATTACTCACCAACTTGAGGTGCAATTTTCAAGTATAAATATTTTCACTGCTAGAACTACTACCAACTTCGAGTAGATTGAGGTCCAATTCATATTAATTTATTTAGTTTTTTTTTTTTACCAAACATATTATGTTTTATTCTTGAAACTTTATATATATTGTCATCTTGATAGGTAATTTAATTTAATTTCATAATTTTCATGCGACTAATACATCTAAGGAGGTTCAATTAGCAAAAAAAAAAAAGTACATCTAAGGAGGTTGATAATTTTATATGGTCTATGACATCTAGTATTTTTTTTTCCCATATTCTTTTATTTGTGAGTGTTTTTGTTTATGTGTTCTCTTATTTGTATTGAAAGGAAGATAAAGAAAACTAAATGATAATTTTGGACTATAGGATCAAGTTTATTGTCATTTTTTATATATATATTTTTTCATGTGTAAAAATACGGGTCAACCCGATTTTGACCCAACCCTTAAAAGACCGGGTAAGGGTCATAGGTTGTGCAATCCATTTAGGATGACCCGTTTTTTGACCCGATCCCGCATGGGTCGAACCCGAACCCAATTGACCCGACCCATTTACCAGGTCTAGTTAAAATCAAATACACCCACTCTTTTTTAAATTTGAAAATAGAAACCCTTAAAGTTTTGATAATTTTTCAAATCAATCATTCAGTTAGTGTTATATTAATGCAATGGATGGAAAATGTTACATGTACAGAGTATATGATTCCATTGTAATAAAAAAAATATTTTTAAATTAAAATTTAATAAAAATATATATTTTATAGCTCATTAAATTCTATTAGTTTGTCCCCACTCCCTTATCTTATTCTTCTTTCTCTTGAAGCACGAATGTAAAAGTTAAGAACTAAAATGAAAACATTGGAAATGTTAGAGACCACTTTGAAATACTGGAAAAAAATTGAAGATCAAATGTGTAATTGAACAATTATTTTAAAGGAAATATTCTTCATTAGAAGTTTCTAACAAATACGGACAAAGTGTTTAAATTGTTATGGATTATAAAGTCTAGAATTTAAAATGACAAAAGTAAATAAATTAGGATTTAGACAAACTTTGGAATTTTTTTTTTTTTTTTTCCCTTAAGAAATTTCTCATAAATTACTACCTTAATGTATGTTTTAGAAGAGTAGTTATTTAATATTCTCGGAGTACAATACAATGATACATATGTATTCTCTACTCGCACATGTATAATGATTTCTATTAATTAAATTTATAGTGTGACCCATCATTTATATAAGAGAAAGAATTCTCAGTTATTATATTATAGGAGTACTGAATAATTTTCCATTTTGGAATTATAGAATACTATATAATACCATTACAAATTTATATGGATGGTGCACCATCAACAATTGAACATTTAGATTCTCGTGTCAATTGTCAAATTATATTAATTAATTAATCAATGTCCAGGACCCGATATCTTTATGTTTATCTAGGAAAAAATAAATCAATCAATGTGTAAAAAATAAAAATAAAAATAAAACAATGATTTCTCTGGCGTGACCATTCACATCCGCATCCTATACAAACCATAGATGTTAACAATTATTCACTTTTGCTTTCAATTGAAGGAAAAAAGAAAAGAAAGAGCAGCAAAATCGGATTGTTGAACTCTTGAAAATAACCAGATCAAGGAATATCTCAGTTTATAAGTTGAATTGTAAGACACAGATAAAACAAAGAATTAAGGCAAACAGGCAAAGAGAAACGTTACATATACCAATGAATTCTACCAAAACAGTTCATTTTATACAAGATGACATATGAAATAATCACATCAGATCAATATCCCAAGTCACTCCCACCACATAGTGGAACCTTTGATATAAAGATGCTACAAATACACTCACAAAAGATAATTGCAAAAGATGAAAAGAGCATCATCATATTCAAATGTCAGTTTAAATGAAGTAAACCAAAGAAGCAAAAAGGAACTTTCATATTTCAGTGAGATGAGCTGCTGACAGTGTCATTTTGTCTGAACTTTAGTGGCCCAATATAGACATGTGCTATGTGATTGATTTTAGGCCAGTCCTCACCTATGTCCTTTTTGCACCTTTCCTCCAAGGCATGACATTCTCGAATCGATAGATGTTGAAGGGAACTTAAAGATTGCAAACCTCCAGGCAGAGATGTAAGATTATGACAGTCTGAAATTGCCAAAGATCTAAGTGAGGTAAGGTTAGCTACCCACTCTGGCAGACTTTGCAGACCAGGACAGCCATGAACTTCCAAATTTTGTAGTGTGCTGACATGTTGTAATCCTTCAGGAAGAGACACCAGCTCTGGACAATTCAAGATGGTCAAACTTTTAAGAGTTGAGAGGTGTTGTAAATCCTTTGGCAAAGAATCCAATTTTGGACAGTACATGATAGCTAAATGCTCGAGGGCTGTTAGAAATTGCAGCCCCCGTGGCAATGATGCAATATTATTGCAATTCTCAATGGACAAAGATCGAAGAGAGCTCAAGCCTTGTATGTCCTCCGGCAATGAGATAAGGCTATGGCATTCAATTATCTCCAATGACTCCAGGGAGGTAAGGTTTTGCAGATCTTGTGGCAATGAAAGTAGCTCCTCACACCAGCGAACAGTCAGGGTCTTTAGATTGATGAGATTTCCTATATTTGGAGAGATGGAGCGAAGATTGGGGCAAGAGCCAATAGTTAGAGATATTAGAAGAGCATTATTTTGAAGCAAGTTTCCTAAGAAAACCAACCGCTCTCTAAATTCTTCGATAACAATGATGCTGAGGGAAGTCAAGTTTGATGCTGACCGTAGTATTGTATCTTTGCAACTCCGCAGCTCCAGATGCTTTAGTAATGGAAAACATGGCATGGTTTGTAATTTTAAGCATTTGCTGACTGTCAATTTGACCAAGGAAGGGAATCCTTCTCTTTGGCTGAAAGCCCACCAGGCTTCTAGATTAGGAAAATCTGTGAGAGTTAGCTCTTTCAATGATGGGAATGATCTCACCATGCCATAGAACTCTTTGCCAATGTCCTTCACTGCATTCATTCCTTGCAAGTAAAGAACCTTAAGGGAGGGGAGTTGACCCAGTGTAGGAAGACGTTCACATCTTCTGCAGTCAATCAAGACAAGTTCAGTTAGATTTGGGATTTTGTGAACACTCATCCATCCTGGGAAGCAGATTCCTCGGTACCCTTTTATAGACAACTTCTTCAGATATTCATGTGGTTGGAGGTCATTAAGCACTTCTCGTCCCAGAGTTCCATCAATATCATTGTTCCTGTTTAATTCCTTGCGATCATTCCCCCAGGATAACTCCAAGGACTGAAGGCTTCGCTTCCCTTTCATGTCGGCTGTCATTGCCTCTGTTGCATGCTTCACATTCTCCAAGTGTCTAATATTTAGCTCACCCCCAAGGTTTAAACTTTGCAGCTCGCTGAGACTTTCACCTATGCCCCCTCCTACAATAAACATTGACAACGTCCGAAGGTACTTAAGGTTCCCAATTGAAGCTGGCATTTTGGTCAATCTCTCACAGCCAGTTATGATAAGATGTTTCAGTTTAAACAGTTTGCGTGTATGACTTGGTAATTTGATGAGATTATAGCAACCGGAAAGGTTCAGCACTTCTAAATTGGAAAGGCAGCAAACACTTTCAGGTAATGTTTCAACATGGGTGTTAGAGAGATCAAGGTACCTCAAGAAAACGAAAGAGGAAATTGACTCGTGGAGCTTTTTGATGCCACTACCGCTTAAATCCAGGACCCTTAAGTATCTGAAACTTGAAAAAACACCAGGAGGAACTTCTCCAAGATCACCTCTTGGAAAGACTAAGATGAGAGTTCTCAACTTCTTTGCTTCAAACAATGCTTCTGGAATTGTAGATAACCTGAAATCACAAACCACTGATGAGTGGCGAATTAGGGAGGGACTTCTCACTACATTGTTATCTTCTAGCTTCAAGTATTCATTTCCTGCAACAGATTGTGCAAGATCATGAATGAGATTGTGCATTTTGCACTCAACTATACTGCCATGGTCACCTCTCTGTACATCCTGAAAGAAAGACATCCATACCAAATTATTGAAATACTCATTGCCAATGATTTCTAGTGATTTTCTCCCTTCTAGTGATTGAATCAAGCCTTCTGCAATCCATAGCTGGATTAGTTTCTCCTTCTTGAAAATATAATTTCGAGGAAATATTGAGCAATATGCAAAGCAACCTTTCAGATGTGATGGCAAGTGACTGTAACTCAACCTTAGGGCAGGTAGAATTCCATTATCACCTTCAGATACATCCCAAAGATCACTATCCTGAACAAACAACCACTCTTTTTCCTCCCTTTTGAACCGCATGACGCTTCCCAGAGTCTTTGCAGCTAAAGGTACACCTCCACATTTCTTCACTATCTGTTTGCCAATTGCAAGCAGGTTTGGATGGTGGTCTTCATTATGCCCAAAGGCTCTCTGCTTGAACAAAGCCCAACAGTTATCACCAGATAGACCTTTCAATTGATGAATGTAAGTCGTGCCCATTATAGACGCGACCTTTTCACTACGCGTGGTGACAATGATTTTACTTCCCTCCATACCACTTCTCAATGAAATTCTTAAATTATCCCACTCATTGTGATCTTCATTCCATACATCATCGAACACGAGCAAGTATCTTTTCTCAAATAATAATTCCTCGAGTCGAAACTGTAACACATCCATCCCAAAGAAATCACATTTGCTCTTACTCCCAGATTCTAATATCGAAACCATGATCCTTCCCACATCAAAATCATCATTTACACAGACCCAAATCTTCAAATCAAAATACCCTGCTACCCTTTCATCATTGTAGGCTAATTGAGCAAGGGTTGTTTTACCAAGACCACCAATACCAACAATAGAAATAACTGACAATTTCCCTGGACTTTCAGACAATAATTTCTCTACTATCATTTCTTTATCTTCCACTCTCCCAAAAACTTCAGATTCAATTACAAAAGACCCAGTTTGCGTTCTCTTCCTACTTTTACTTCCACTACTATTAACAACTCCCTCTCTCAAGTTAAAAAAAGATTTCTCTTCTGCCAACACATCTAATGTTTCTTTGATCTGCTTAAGCTTTGGTAACATGTCAACGCAAAGTGCAACATGTCCCATAGAGGGAACAAAGTTACTTACTTGTTCAATGAATCCACTGCGGTTCCCAGATAGCATAACTTCAGGGGAACACTCATCAAGAAGATCTTCCACATCATAAGCAACTTCCTTAAGCTCTGTCAACCAAATTCTCAAAGCTCTATCTGTTAACTGTCGCTCTTCTGCATCTTTGAGCACGGATTGGATTACACGTAAGGTACGCCGAAGCTTCTTGAGGTCCTTCTTGAGGCCGCAGATATTAGTGATCTCTTCAAGAAATGGCGTGGCTAATTTGTCGAAGACTACCTGTAAAAGAGGGGACAAAACTACATCCAGATCCATCTGCTGGTACTCACTACAAAGAAGAAAGAATCAAGTACTGGTTTAGCTTTGACTGCGACTAGTAGTGTTTGAACTTTGAACTTTGAAGATAGATAGACAGTACTGGTTTAGCTTTGACTGCGACTAGTAGTGTTTGAACTTTGAACTTTGAAGATAGATAGACGAACACGGTAGAGTTCCACTGTTTTTTTATTTTTGTTTGGTTGGGATTATTTTAGACCAGATGGAGATATTTTCGAGGTTTGATGAATATGTTTAGTTTAATTACCATTTTCTCCTTATGGTTTTGTGTTAAGTTTGTCATCAACATATTAAATATATTAAAATAGTCATCAACTTGTCAAATGTGTCACTTTGGTCCCAAACTTTAACGGCTCTTCCCATTAAGTTACGATAGCCGTTATCGTTAAGACATGGATGAAATATACGTGACTATTAATGGTCTTATTAAAATAATAAAAAGTCGTGATTCAGGAAAAAAAAAAATGTTGACTGGAGTCAAAATTGTCTCGTACGCCGTCTGAACGCTCTCTCACTCATCTCTTACCAGAATTCTGATTTCCAAAAACGAAAGCAACAAGAACAATGAGCGCTTTTATACTCTCTCTTTTAATTTTTTGAACCAATAAGCTCATTCTACACATAAATTGAATGGGAGATATTGATTTGGAGTTGCTCCCGGAGACTATTTTATCGAATAAGACCCATCAATATTCCCATTGATTTTCATGAATATTGGAAGTGATCAGAGTGTAAGAAATGAAAGCAGGGATTGGTGGTAATTGTAATGATAATGGTACAGATCGTGCGGAATTGAGAGAGGATTTTTTCCATGAGGAAGTAGCATCTTGATCGCTTTAGACATCATAATTATGCCATACAATAAATAATTAAAAATTTTAAAAAATAAACAAAATCAACAACACAAATGAAGTTATATGACATAAGCATTGCGTAAGTCCAAATTTTCACCAAAAACCAAAATATTCATTACAAAATAAATTTAAAAAAAAAAAAAAAAAACTAATAATGAAAGTGTAAGGTTTGAAGTGGCACATTTAAATTACGAGATTTAATTTGTCACACGAATAAAACTATAGGTTTTTATTTTATTTTTTATTTATATACTTTCCCCAATAATTTAAAATAAATAATAAAATTCTTATTGAGTCACATAATGCAAGCATGACGTATAACATAAAACTTTTATTATTAAACAAAATAAAATAATGATAGATTATGGAAATAAAATAAAATAAATAATGAAACATATTTTAAATTTCTTAAAGTTATTCCTCTACTTCACATACTCAACCATTCTATTCCTATAACGAGATGAGATTAGTAATATAATTTTAGTCAAAATAGTTTTTTTTTTTTTTAACCCTTTAAAAAATAAACTTTAGATATATAGTTTCTCTTACAACAAATATGTTGATTATTTTTATATATTTATAGTGCATCACATAACATAAGCATGGTTTTAAAGATCAATTCATTACAAAAACCGGGAAAAAAAAAATGAAGAGGTTCAAGGTTTTGACTTTTATGTTTGGATTGAGGGTCGAACCATGATGAAGCCATAATTAATTAAAAATAAATATAATCAATTTGTAAAACTTAAAAATATTTATATTATTTTATGACATATAAAAATGTATTATATACAATAATAATTGTAAATTAAAAGAAGAAAGAAAACTATCAATCAAATGAGGAGCTATGCAAAAGAAAAGCATATTATTATTTACAGAAATTTGGCATTATAACCATTCAATAATACCAAAATTCCATTCACCATAAAAAGATTAACAAAACTAGATGATCCATTAGATCACACTCACAAGTCATATGATTTGCACATATGTTATATTTTATCAAACTTATCATCTAATTTAGACAACATGGGGGGACATTGTAGGAATTCTCTCAAATTGGGGGGTAAATTGATCAAATCAAAAGTTTGAGGGATATTGTATATTGGGTGAAAGATTAAGCTGGAAAAGTGTAATTTATGCCCCCAAAAAAATTTATGTACTATTTGATATATATAGATTTATGTACTTCATTTTACATCAACAATTCCGTTGTCGTCCAGCGGTTAGGATATCTGGCTTTCACCCAGGAGACCCGGGTTCGATTCCCGGCAACGGAATTAAAAGTTTTTGTTCAATTTTTTAGCTGTCCTCTCGGGACGCTCTCATCTAGCAGCCAAAGAGGGGGGGGCATACCGCATATTGGTCAACTTTTTATGCTTTTTCTGACATACACACTATTCAACTCAACAACAGCCAAAGAGGGGGGCATACCGCATATTGGTCTTTTACTACTTTTTATGCTTTTTCTGACATACACACTATTCAACTCAACAACAGTAATTTTTTCTTTTTCCCATAAAAAGCAAGGGCAATGGAAGTAATTAGCCACCCTTGACGTTAACCAAACCCTATTATTAATAGTAAAAGATCATTTCAAAAATAGCTTTCCATCTTCTCGAAAATCACAAGAAAAAAACAGTAGAAGCTCGCAAAGTCGTCTAAAAGTCTACCGTGTTCATGAGAGCTAAACCAGTGCTTCATTCTTTCTTCTTTCTTCTTTGAGTGTTGTTGAGTCTTTCAAGTGAGTGACATACTATATATAAGTCCACTGCCACTACTAAAAGTCTACCGTGTTCATGAGAGCTAAACCAGTGCTTCATTCTTTCTTCTTTCTTCTTTGAGTGTTGTTGAGTCTTTCAAGTGAGTGACATACTATATATAAGTCCACTGCCACTGCCCACATATGGATCTAGATGTAGTTTTGTCCCCTCTTTTACAAGTTGTCTTCGACAAATTAGCCACGCCATTTCTTGAAGAGATCACTAATATCTGCGGCCTCAAGAAGGACCTCAAGAATCTCCGGCGTACCTTACGTGTAATTCAATCCGTACTCAAAGACGCAGAAGAGCGACAGTTAACAGATAGAGCTTTGAGAATTTGGTTGACAGAGCTTAAGGAAGTTGCTTATGATGTGGAAGATCTTCTTGATGAGTGTTCCCCTGAAGTTATGCTATCTGGGAACCGCAGTGGATTCATTGAACAGGTACGTGTTTTTGTTCCCTGTCTAGGACAGTTCGCAATTTGCATTGACATGTTACCAAAGCTTAAGCAGATCAAAGAGACATTAGATGTGTTGGCAGAAGAGAAATCTTCTTTTAACTTGAGAGAGGGAGTTGTTAATAGTAGTGGAAGTAAAAATAGGAGGAGAAGGCAAACTGGGTCTTTTGTAATTGAGTCTGAAGTTTTTGGGAGAGTGGAAGATAAAGAGAGGATAGTAGAGCAATTACTGTCTGAAAGTCCAGGGAAAATGTCAGTTATTTCTATTGTTGGTATTGGTGGTCTTGGTAAAACAACCCTTGCTCAACTAGCCTACAATGATGAAAGGGTAGCAAGCTATTTTGATTTGAAGATTTGGGTTTGTGTAAATGATGATTTTGATGTGGGGAAGATTATGGTTTCGATTTTAGAATCCGGGAGTAAGAGCAAATGTGATGATTTTTTCGGGATGGATGTGCTGCAGTTTCGACTCCAGAAATTATTACTTGAGCAAAGATACTTGCTGGTGATGGATGATGTATGGAATGAAGATCATAACGAGTGGGACAATTTAAGAACTTCATTGAGAGGTGGTGGGGAGGGAAGCAAAATTGTTGTTACCACGCGTAGTGAAAAGGTCGCGTCTATAATGGGCACGACTTACATACATCATTTGAATGGTTTATCTGATGATTACTGTTGGGCTTTGTTCAAGCAAAGAGCTTTTGGATATAATGAAGACCACCATCCAAACTTGTTTGCTATTGGCAAACAAATAGTGAAGAAATGTGGAGGTGTACCTTTAGCTGCAAAGACTTTGGGAAGCGTCATGCGGTTCAAAAGGGAGGAAAAAGATTGGCTGTTTGTCCAGGATAGTGATCTTTGGGATGTATCTGAAGGTGATAATGGAATTCTACCTGCCCTAAGGTTGAGTTACAGTCATTTGCCATCACATCTGAAAGGTTGCTTTGCATATTGCTCAATTTTTCCTAGAAATTATGTTTTCAAGAAGGAGAAACTAATCCAGCTATGGATTGCGGAAGGCTTGATTCAATCAGAAGGTAGAATATCACTAGAATTCGTAGGCAAGGAGTTTTTTGATAATTTGGTATGGATGTCTTTCTTTCAGGATGTACAGAGAGGTGACCATGGCAATATAATTGAATGCAAAATGCACAATCTCATTCACGATCTTGCACAATCTGTTGTAGGAAATGAATACTTGAAGCTAGAAGATAACAATGTCGTGAGAAGTCTCTCCCTAATTCGTCACTCATCAGTGATTTGTGATTTCAGCTTATATACAATTCCAGAGGCATTGTATGAAGCAAAGAAGTTGAGAACTCTCATCTTAGTCTTTCCAAGAGGTGATCTTGGAGAAGTTCCTCCCGGTGTTTTTTCAAGTTTCAGATACTTGAGGGTCCTGGATTTAAGCGGCAGTGGCATCAAAAAGCTCCATGAGTCAATTTCCTCTTTCATATTCTTGAGGTACCTTGACCTCTCTAACACTCATGTTGAAACATTACCTGAAAGTGTTTGTTGTCTTTACAATTTACAAGTGATGAACCTTTCTGGTTGCTATAATCTCATCAAGTTACCAAGTCATATAGGCAAAATGTTTAAACTAAAACATCTTATCATAACTGGCTGTGAGAGATTGACCAAAATGCCATCTTCAATTGGGAACCTTAAATACCTTCTGACATTGTCAATGTTTATTGTTGGAGAGGGCATGGGTGAAAGTCTCAGCGAGCTGCAAAGTTTAAACCTTGGGGGTGAGCTAAATATTAGACACTTGGAGAATGTGAAGGATGCAACAGAGGCAATGACAGCCAACATGATAGGGAAGCGAAACCTTCAGTCCTTGGAGTTATCCTGGGGGAATGATCACAAGGAATTAAACAGGAATAAGGATATTGATGGAACTCTGGGAAGAGAAGTGCTTAATTACCTCCAACCACATGAATATCTGAAGAAGTTATCTCTAAAAGGGTACCGAGGAATCTACTTCCCAGGATGGATGAGTGTTCATAAACTCCCAAATCTAACTGAACTCGTCTTGATTGACTGCAGAAGATGTGAACATCTTCCTAGACTGGGTCAACTTCCCTTCCTTAAGGCCCTTTGCTTGCAAGGAATGGATGCAGTAAAGATCATTGGCGAAGAGTTCTATGGTAATGGCACAGTGAGACCATTCCCATCATTGAAAGAGCTAACTCTCACAGATTTTCCTAATCTAGAATTCTGGTGGACTTTCAACCAAGGAGAAGGATTCCCTTCCTTGGTCAAATTGATAGTCAGCAAATGCTTAAAATTACATAACATGCCATGTTTTCCAATACTAAAGCATCTGGAGCTGCGGAGTTGCAATGATATGATACTACAGTCAGCATCAAACTTATCTTCTCTCACCATCATTGTTATCGAAGAATTTAGAGAGCGGTTGGTTTTCTTCGAAAACTTGCTTCAAAATAATGCTCTTCTAATATCTCTAACTATTGGCTCTTGCCCCAAGCTTCGCTCCATCTCTCCAAATATAGGAAAGCTTATCAATCTAAAGACCCTGACTGTTCGCTGGTGTGAGGAGCTACTTTCATTGCCACAAGGTATGCAAAACCTTACCTCCTTGGAGTCATTGGAGATAATCGAATGCCATGGCCTTATCTCATTGCCCGAGGACATACAAGGCCTGAGCTCTCTTCGATCTTTGTCCATTGAAAATTGCAATAATATTGCATCATTGCCGCTGGGGCTGCAATTTCTAACGGCTCTTGAGCATTTAGCTATCATGTACTGTCCAAAATTGGATTCTTTGCCTAAAGATTTGCAACACCTCTCCACTTTTAAAAGTTTGACTATCTTGAATTGTCCAGAGCTGGTGTCTCTTCCTGAAGGGTTACAACATGTCAACTCACTACAAAATCTGGAAGTTCGTGGCTGTCCTGGTCTGCAGACTCTACCAGAGTGGGTAGCCAACCTTACCTCACTCAGATCTTTGGCTCTTTCAGACTGTCATAATCTTACATCTCTGCCTGGAGGTTTGCAATCTTTAAGTTCCCTTCAACATCTATCGATTCGAGAATGTCATGCCTTGGAGGAAAGGTGCAAAAAGGATATAGGTGAGGATTGGCCTAAAATAAAGCACATAGCACATGTCTATATTGGACCACTAAAGTTCAGACAATATGATACCGTCAGCAGCTCATCTTACTGAAATATGAAACTTCCTTTGTTGCTTCTGGGTTTACTTCATAATTTAAACTGACATTTGAATATGATGATGCTCAAATGCAATAATTTTGTGAGTGTATTAGTACCATCTTTATATCAAAGGTTCCACCATGTGGTGGGTGTGACTTGGGACATTGATGTGATGTGAGTATTTCGTATGTCATCTTGTATGAACTTTTTGTAGAATTCAAGGGTATATGTAACGTTTCTCTTTGCCACAATTCTTCGTTTTATCTCTATTACAATTCAACAATCTGATTTAGCTAACTTTTAAAGGTAAAACTTAGTATATTAGGTTTCTTTATTAAATTCTAACACTTACACTTGAATTTAATTTTTTTTGCAAAAGATAATATTATTTGTGTTGTGTTTGAATTTAATTAAAAAAACCTAATGTACTGCATGTAAGAAACATTATCTAAGTTTCACCATTGTTTTAATTAAAAAAAATTCAATATGAGAATCCAAATGTATGAATTGTTGATGTGCACCATCCATATAAAAATGTCACATTGATTGTAGTAATACTATTTGGCGGGTGGGGTTGTATATCCCTTCGAGTTTATTACTCAAAGGGTAGATCCGAAAGATCTTGTCTTGGTATCAAAAATAAAATAAAATAATTGCAATGCTAATATACTATAGCATTCTATAATTCTAACGCAGACGTGATCTCATTGTTAGGCAGTAATTTATGGGAGAAAAAAAAAAAAAAAACTCCAAAGTTTGTCACAAATTTTTAAAAAAATTTGGTATTGTAATTTTAAATTCTAGGCTTTATAATCCATGACAATCTAAACACTCTGTCCATGCTATCCATATTGATTAGTAATGACTTCAATTCCCCTCTTAAAGGTTGTTTTTACTCTTTTCTATTTATTGTTAGAACTTTTCTCTTTTATTTTTCAAAATTAGACACAATAGGATTCAAACCTACCTCATAATTATCATTTTTGTATCATAAGTGAATTTTAATAATCAGTGTTTGATTGTTATGTTTTATAAATTTTAAGGTTTAATAATAAAAAATTAATTTCTCAAAAAAAAAAAATCAGGATTTAATTTGTAAGTCACTCCTTAATTATTTATATTTTTTTTTAACTATCCCCAAAACTTCTTTTTATAACCGAATTTTCAACCATGTCCTCAACTCTTCCGTAAAATAACGGTGTTTTTCTCGGACCGGACTACTAGTACTGGTCTAAAACTGAACTCTTGGACAGACACAGAAAGAAACAGCAAAGATTTCCCAGAGACACAGATCAAAGACATCTAGGCATAGTCTTAGGGTTAGGGTTAGCTTAGAAAGAAAGAAAATGGAGGGTTGGGACCCAAACACGAAATCGACACTCACCCAAATCCCTCTGCTAACGACGAAAGCAGGGCCAAGGGATGGGGCGGCCTGGACGCAAAGGCTGAAGGAAGAGTACAAGTCCCTGATCGCCTACACACAGATGAACAAGTCCAACGACAACGATTGGTTCCGAATCTCCGCCTCCAATCCGGAAGGGACACGTTGGACGGGCAAGTGCTGGTATGTCCACAATCTCCTAAAGTACGAATTCGACCTCCAATTCGATATCCCCGTCACTTATCCCTCCACCGCGCCTGAGCTCGAGCTCCCCCAACTCGACGGCAAGACCCAAAAGGTAATTTCCCCTTTTTTTTTTTTTGTAAGTTTGAATTGGTCTGATTTTTGGTGTTTGTTTGTTTCAGATGTATAGAGGGGGGAAGATCTGCTTGACCGTGCATTTCAAGCCGCTATGGGCGAAAAACAGGTACTTTTGATTACTAATTACTTCTGCTTTTGAGGAATATTGATGGAGCTGATAGATTCTTGTGCTTTTACCATTTGGAATTTGATATGGGATGAAAGATTGTTAGAATATTAATTAAATGATTAAATTCATCATTTCTTAACGACTTAAGCTTTTGGGACAACTGGTAATTTATCAAACATGTTTTAAACCCCTTGGCTCTAAACCTTATTTGACTGGTTGGCTTATCTGAGTTGTTGTACTTGTATTTCTATTCTTCTATACAGAGCAGAAGATTCAATACTTTGAATTATGATTAACCATCGCCTTTTTAACTAATGAAATTAATTTTCTCTTTTGTTTGTTTCATGGAAAATGTATTTTGTAATAGAAATTGTGTTTTCCTTTTCAGTTAATTCGCAAATTATTGTTTGTTTTAACGATAATATTGTTAAGGTACATTAGTGCAGAATTGGCATGACGTGGGCTATGTGGGGAAAGGGGACAACATAATACAAGCATATTGGCATAATTACCTATTTCCTGAAAATTTGTGTCCCAACCTTGATAATCAAACCCTGTATTTCAATTTGGAGAATATCAGCATGAAATCATTCTTTTGCTGGAAACATAGTACTGCCCTATTTTTTGTGTTTTACTTTTCTTAAACAACAGACGGATTAATTATGTTTTGATCCATTACCTACATGTGGCTGCTGTGGTTTGAATCATCATTATTTCATCTGGAGTTATTTTTTTAACTGGCTCTTCATTTAATCTCGTCGAATTGTAGACTAATAGATTTGTTGAACCTGCTTTTGTTTTGCAGTCCTAGGTTTGGGGTAGCACATGCACTCTGCTTGGGTCTTGCACCATGGCTTGCGGCAGAGGTTCCCGTTCTTGTGGATTCTGGTATGATTAAGCACAAAGATGATGCAACCTCATCCAGTGAAACTTAGTTTCTTATGCAATGTTAAGGCTGTAAAACTAAACATTGAGTTCCAGAGTTGTTAGCTTGCTTAAAAAAAATAAACAATGGGGGCATAAATGTGCCATTGACGGTCCCCTGAGGTGTACAATTTATCTGCCAGATATTATAATCTATGAGATCAAATACAAACTCCTGAAGTTTTTTTGGCATTGACAAAGTTTCAAGATGCAAATAACTCATGATTATTCAAATTGATCATGTTTATTCTATGTCAGGATTTTTCCCCTTGGTGCTTCTTTCTGTCAACCTTGTATCTTCTCTGTGGTTACTTTACAATTTATGATCATGACAAAGGCACAATGATCTCTACCTTATTGTGGATATTGTTAGTATGTTTTTGACATATTCTTCATAGCTCCAAATTGAACAGAATTTAGATCCTTGTGGTGTCAGAGTTCAAATTCCTAACCCCTGTAACGTGTTTGTATTTCTAAAGTTTATTCAATGCAAGCTCTTTTTTCTTACCAACAATTCATCCTTTGCTACAACTCTGAGCCTTTTCTTACTTTGGTAGAGCTCTTCAACATACTCAACCTGGCATGTATATCATAAATGGTTTGCTTTTGGGTTAGTCTGCCTGCATTCTAATTCTTCTCACTAAGCCATAAGTTTCCACGATTGGAGATTCCAGTCTGTCAAAGAGCTCCTGTTTATCTGCTAGTAGGCTAATCCTGACATGTGCTTATCACGTGAAAAAAAAAAAAAATTTGTGCTGCAACGTATAGGGTTACATTTCATCCCCATGCTCTTAAGAAGTTTCTTCAATTTGTAGTTCACTCTAAGCCCCAATTTTCCCGTTTTTTAAATGCTCACACAAATTTCCAGCTAGTCTAACTGAACCTTTGTAATCCTCATAAGTACCAAAAATCTCATGAAAGGATTTCACCTTAGAAACTAAGCAAAACTTCCATCTATTATTACTATTATTATTATTATTTTGAATTTCGATCCCCTTTTCTCAGCCAGAACTCTTTAGATTTTTGTTTCCATTTCACGTATACCCAAAGTGATGTTCCACTTCCTCAGCAAGTACCTGAATGTACTTGTTTTTAGCTTCTTTTTTTTTTGGAACTGTATCCCAAATTCCCAATGTACAAGTTGAGTTGTTCTTTTCTAAATAATATAGGGCATGATTGAGAGAATTTTGTTTTATTAAGGTTAAATGCTTAGTTTTATTTGAACCTTGATTGCTCAAGATTGGTAAGAGTGGGAGTCTTTTGCATTTCAAATGGTTAAACTGTCACTAAGCCATAGTCTAGTGGCACCAAGTTTGGAAATCAAACGGTCTAAACGATTTACAAATGTAATTTGTACGTAAGTAAATTCTTTGTTTATATTCTAATGCAAAATGAATAATTCCCTGATTCGATTTCCTTGTAAGTGTATCCCATTCAAGAGTTGAAACTGCGTATTCTTGATTCAATCACAAAATATTCTCCATTTTGGCTGGATCACAAATTGAAAGGTCTTCACAACTAAATCAGAATGAATCTGGCTTTGCATTTGTTAAGAGATTCTTCTTTCTTGTTCTAATGTTCTTGTAGTTGAAGGTTATTTATGGAAGTTTTTTGGGGTTGTAATCGGATAAGCTTCGTTATTTAGAATCCTTGGAAGTTTTTGGAGGCTTTTTAGCTTAATTCCAGCATGTAGCTTAGAGAATTGACCCCGGAGTGTTCTACTAATAGGGGTCTTTAAGGAGGTTTAATGACACATCACTTGTTGCGATTGGTGACACATGTTTTAATTTAATTGGCGGGACTTTAAGTCTTGTGTAGTAGGGACACACGACATTTTGTTTTGTCGAAGTAGTTTAATTTAAATAACATATGGCATTTTTCTTTATTAGACTGCTAATGTCATGTTAAATTAAAATATAAACATATGTTATAATGTGATGTCGCCAGTTTGCGGTTGATGAAAGGCACCTCCACCCTTGTGGTGGCTATTCCATCCCAGTAAGCAGTAACTTTGCCTAGCAAAAAGATTTTATTTTTAAATTGAAATTAAACTGTTGTGCATATACCAGCTTCATGCCCTCTCAGAATATCAGATTGAAAAAAGAAGCATCATTTTGATTGGAAAATAAAAATACATATGATTGCTGCAGTTGCGTGCACACAAACCCTTTTCCCTCTCTGGTTACATTAATATTGAATAATACCACACATGAATACCCTCTTCTCTTTTTAAAATAAGGATTAGATTACAAAGTATATGGTTCTTAGGGACACAAACTATGCACAAGGTAGTAACGGTTCACACATTTTCTTATTTCGACCCATTCACCTTTGCTCCACCAATCACATATTTCTGTTCAAAAGACAGGACCAGCTGCAAGGATCTCCTCAGTCAGCTTGTTGTCCTTTCCAATCTTGTAACTCGTAAATACCTCAAAATTCTTCTTAAACAGACCCCCTAGCTTTAGTAATGAGCCATTGTAGGCCTTCTTGTCTGACCACTGCATACAAGAGAGTTGTGTACCGTGTTAAAAACAAATCAAGCGCATGCCAAAATAGAAGCAGAAGGATAATTAGCAGAAATAGAGAGACAACTAACAGTATTTATTGGACTCAGGATTTCTGAAGGCACGCCCTCAATTTCAGTAGGGATCTCGAGTCCAAACACTTCAGTCTTGGTGTAGCTTGCCTTCAAAAGGGTCCCTGAGTGAATGGCATCAATGATCTTCCTGGTATAAGCTAGCTTAATACGGTTACCTGCTCCATAGCTGTAGAGGAAATAGATGTCAAAATTTACTCAATAATGCATCGGTAGGATTTTTGTTCTTCAAAGTCTATCATACCTCCCGCCCGACCAGCCTGTGTTAACAAGCCATCCGGTAGCCCCATGCTTTTGCATCTTTTCAGCCAGCATTGCTGCATACTTTGTGGGATGCAGCATTATAAATGCTGCACCAAAGCAAGCTGAGAATGTAGCCTGTGGTTCCTTGATACCATCCTCTGTCCCAGCCACCTATTTACACACGAAAAGTTATACATCAATAAAAGTATGGTTAGTCTCATATATTGGCCTTAACACCATTGTCAAATATCAAATGATTATTATAAATGCATCTGCCCAAGTGTCTGAATGATAACAGTAGGTTTGATAAGTACCAAAGCAGTGTAACCGCTGATAAAATGGTACATGGTCTGGGCCAAGCTCAGCTTGCTCACAGGTGGTAGCACACCAAATGCATCACAGGCTAGAAGGATGACATTCTTTGGATGGGGTCCAACACATGGTATCTTAGCATTAGGAATGTACTCTATAGGATATGCTGCACGAGTGTTCTCTGAAACAAGCATCAAATCGAATCAGTATGAAATGAATAGTGGCTTTGTATCTTTTAAACTTTATTACATGGAGGGAAAATTCTATATTTGATTTAAATGATATATAAATTATTAGTTTGTTCTATGTTGTACACTTGTACTGATTAACCTCGACCTGCTCTTACTGGTAGAATCTATCTAGGTTGCATAATCCAACTTCGTTGCTGCATAAATATTTAGTGGATAAAAATCCGACATATCTAGAGTAGTGCTAAAATAATCCAATATAAATGGTTTCATGCTCCTTGATGTATGTGCATTGTGCAGTATCGGGTTTTACACCTAGGGAGATTTCATTGTAGGCGAGTGAAATTCATGACTGTCGTGATTTTTGCTAGCATTCTCCATAGTCCATATATCTATAGCCACATGTCCTTTATAACAATTTAGTCCAACACATTTTAACAGTGTTATAAATTATATTTTCTGGTAACAGGACCGGGTTGCACAGAATCAATTTTTTTTTAATGATATTATTACTTGTAAAAAGATAAATGATATTATTATGCACAAATATCTTTTGATAACTGAAGTAAAAAATATTTTTCTGAATATATTCGGTATATTATTCTTCTCTCTAGGAGGTAGATTATATAGGGAACAATAGATCTAATTAACTCCTACAATTATGCTATCCACAATTGACTCCTTCAATTATGCTAATCAATTGACTCCTACAATTATGCTAATCACATCTAATTACACAATTAACTCCTTCAATTATGCTATACAAATATATATACTGACAACACTCCCCCTCAAGCTGGAGAGTAGATATCAATGACTCCCAACTTGCTACAAATAGAATCAATGGCATTCTTAGGAAGAGCTTTAGTGAAGATGTCTGCTAGTTGACTTCCAGAAGGTACAAACGGTGTGATGATGTCTTTCGATTCCACTTTAGAACGAACAAAGTGACAATCAACTTCGATATGCTTGGTTCTTTCATGGAAAACTGGATTACTAGCAATATGAATGGCTGCTTGATTGTCACAGTAAAGAGGTGTCGGACCTTGTGTTAAGAGTCCGAATTCTTGAAGAACGGTTCTCAACCAGGTTAACTCACAAGTGGTATGGGCCATGGCACGGTACTCTGCTTCAGCACTAGAGCGAGCCACAACTGACTGCTTCTTACTTCTCCAAGTGACAAGATTGCCACCTATGAAGGTGCAATAACCAGTGGTAGATTTTCGATCTGAAGGTGACCCTGCCCAGTCAGCATCAGTATAACCTTCAATGCGGAGATGACCAGATGATCGATAAAAGAGACCACGACCTGGAGCATTTTTTAGATACTTCAGGATGCGTATGACTGCATTCATATGAGGAACTCGAGGGTTGGTCATAAATTGACTCACAACACTAACTGCATAAGAAATATCAGGTCGAGTAATGGTTAGATAAATAAGTTTACCCACAAGTCTGCGATAGGTGTCTGGATCATCAATAAATTCACCCTCATCTGGACATCAATTTCAAATTGGACTCCATTGGTGTAGTGACAGGTTTGGAGCCAAGATAACCTGTGTCTTGCAATATATCAAGGGTATATTTTCTCTGGGATAAGCTTATTCCTGCTTTTGACCTAGCGACCTCAATACCAAGAAAATAACGAAGCTTACCCAAGTATTTAGTGAGAAAACTCGAGCTGAGATGATTAATCAAGATCTGAATACCTTCCTTGTCACTCCCAGTAATAACGATATCATCCACATAAACCACAAGTATCACAATACCAGTTTTTGTCTTTTTAAAGAAAACAGAGTGATCAGCTTGGCTCCGAGTCATACCATGAGAAACTACTGCCTTACTGAATTTGTCAAACCAAGCACGGGGAGATTGTTTGAGGCCATAGATAGACTTCTTCAGATGACACACATACTCCCCCTTGGACTCAAATCCAGGTGGTTGAGCCATGTACACGGTCTCATTAAGATCACCATGTAGAAAGGCATTTTTGACATCAAGTTGGTGAAGTGGCCAATCAAGATTAGCAGCCAGAGATATAATGATGCGAATAGAGTTCAGTTTGGCAACAGGAGAAAATGTCTCAGTGTAATCAAGACCATAAGTCTGAGTAAAGCCCTTAGCCACAAGACGAGCTTTCAGACGATCAACAGTGCCATCAGGATTTTGTTTAACTGTAAAAACCCAACGACAGCCAACAATAGATGTACCTGCAGGTTTATGAACGAGATCCCAAGTATGATTCAAGTCTAAAGCATGCATCTCTTCTTCCATGGCCTTACGCCAACCTAGGGTGAGAAAGTGCTTCCCTGTAGGACTTGGGAACAACAATAGATGAGACGGACAAAGAGAATGCTTTAAAAGAAGAAGATAAGTGATCAAAGGAAACAAAGTTAGAGATAGGATGGTCGGTACAAGTCCGCTTACTCTTACGAAGGGCAATAGGAAGATCAAGATCTGAGGTAGACTGAGGAAGAGGTGGATCTGCAGACGTCGAGGCGGATGAGGGAGGCAATGGAGGGGACTCTACTTGTGGTGGAACTAGAGGTGCACCTTGATGTCGACGACGAACATAAACCTGAGAGATAGGTGGAGCCTGTGGAGCAAAGGGAATAGGTGTAGGAATAACAGGACTAGAGAGGATAGATTCCTGTAACTGTCCTCCCTGAGGAGAATAATAAGGAACATCCTCAAAAAATGTCACATCAGCACTAACAAAATGTTTCTGTAAGGAAGGACTGTAACACCGATAACCTTTCTGAGTGCGAGAATAACCGAGAAAGATGCACTTGTGTGCACGAGGATCAAGTTTGTCTCGACTAGGATTGAGATTATGGACAAAAGAAACACAACCAAAGACTTTAAGGGGAACAGAGAAAGGACTCTTATCAGCAAATAAAATCTCAAAGGGAGACTTACCTTTGAGAACACGAGAGGGCATTCTATTCAAAAGATATGTAGCAGTAAGAACTGCATCTGCCCAAAAAGATTTAGGAACATGCATTTGGAGCATAAGAGCACGAGCAATAGCTAGAATGGGCCCATTTTTACGTTCAGCAATGCCGTTTTGTTGAGGAGTACGAACACAAGATGTTTGATGAATAATACCCCTAGACGTAAGAAATTCTTGAAATGAACTTTCTGTATATTCACGAGCATTGTCAGTGCGGAAAGCAAGAAGTTTGGCATTAAATTGATTAGAGATTTCAGCATAAAAAGATTGAAAAGTTGCAAACAATTGAGATCTATCTTTAAGCACATACACCCACGTTAAACGAGAATGATCATCAATAAAAGTAACAAAATAACGTGCACCACATAAACCAGTAGTGCGAGCTGGTCCCCAAACATCAGAATGGACCAACTCAAAAGGATGTAAACATGGCTCATCATTACGAAGTTTAAAAGTAGCTCTATGATGTTTACTCAGTTCACAAGTTTCACAATTAAAGCTAGAAAAATCAGATAAAGATGGAACTAATTTTTGAAGATTGAGGAACGAGGGGTGTCCAAGACGGCAATGCCACTGATATGGAGAGACTGAGGAACGTAGAGCAGATGGAATCGAGGTGTGAAACGGTCGAAAGTAGTAGAGTCCATCCTTCTCAAAGCCCCCACCAATCGTCCTCTTCGTCTTTAGATCCTGAAAGACACAATAAGATGGAAAGAAGGCAATAGAACAATGTAAGGCAACGGTAAGCTTGTGAACAGATAATAAATTAAAAGGAAACTCAGGTAAGTATAAGACATTGGAAAATGTGAGATTAGGAGTGCTAACAGTACCTATCCCTTGGACAGGGGTTTTAGTGCCATTAGCAACCGTGACAGAAAAAGGAGAACACGGATCCGAAATATTTGAAAGAAGTGAAGAATTACCAGTCATATGATCAGAGGCTCCCGAGTCAATGACCCAAGAAGAATTAGAGGATGAATGAAGACAGGTGTTACCTGAGGCGACCATGGAGGAGGATGAGCCACGTTGGAGAATTGAATCATACTCAGCCTTGCTTATAAGAACCTGCTCCTTAGAAGGGGTGGAGTTATTCCCATCAACAGTAGTATGATTAGCCCAAGCTGGTTTGCCATGAAGCTTCCAACAGAAATCAACTGTGTGGTTAGTGCGACCACAATGAGTACATTTCTTTAGGCCGCGGCCACCACCCCCACTACGACCACCTCGGCCACCACGACCATTATGGGTACCCCGGCGAGAGCTATGATCACCACGCTCCCCCTGAGGAGTATCATAATGCCCAACAAGAGCAGATCGCTCGTCTTTGACACCAGAAGATGAGATAGCTGCTCTTCTAACTCGAGCATAAGTCTCACGAACAGTAGGTATGTCCTTTCCAGATAGGATCTGAGAGCGTATGGGATCAAGGTCCGGCTTAAGACCAGATAAAAACTTAGCAACTCGAAACTCTTCTCGGTACTTTTGCTGTTTCTGCAAGTCAGTGGACAATGGCTGATACACATTAAGTTCATCCCACATACCTTGGAGAAGAGAGAAATATTCCTCAATTGAGCGATCACCCTGCTGGAGAGAGAACATATCTTGATAAAGCTCATGAATGCGAGTAATATTTTCTTCAGAAGAATACATGAGATGCAGTGTATCCCAAATATCCTTAGAAGATTCCAAGTACGACACATTGTTGAATACATCGGGGTCCAGGCTGTTCCATAACCAAGTCATAATCTGTGCATCCTCTTTGATCCACGTAGAAATTTTGGTGGTATCAGTGGGTTTGGTAGTCGTTAGATATGATTCTTTGCCACGACCAGTCAAGAAAACCAGAACAGCACGTGACCACTGAAGATAATTGGAGCCCTTTAATTTGGTACTAGTCATCGAACCAAAGAAAAGAGAATCCTGCAAATCTTTAGTATCACCCATAATAAGAGAATAAAATAAAGTAGAATAGCTCAAAAAAAAAAGTTATCCTGCTGCTCACACCAAATAACCCACTGCTCACACCAAATAACCCGAGCCCACCACTACTCACACCAAATAACCAAATAACCCACTGCTTCCAGATAACCAAATAACCAAATAGATGAGGGTGAGAGCACTGAGAGATTGAGAGCCACGGTGAGGCCTGGCGGTGCTGGAGGAGCAACCGAGACCCACTGGCGGCGCAAGACAGAGAGCTGGAGTTCGAGATCGAGATCGAGATGCCGAGAACGAGGTGGAGATCAGAGGAGGGAGGTTGAGATCGAACGGCAGGACTTTACGGAAAGACGAGGTGAGGACACAGTACCATTAGATTTCAGATCCACGATGGAAAGTCATTTAGAGACACAAAGCAGTGGCTTGAAGATCGTCACCGAAATCCTCGCCGTCGATCGGAGGAGAGAGGTTGAGATCGAGATCGAGATCGAGGTGGAGACCGAGATCGAGATCGAGCCGAGATCGAGATCGAGGTGGAGACCGAGACACCGCAAGGCCAGGTGAACCGCCAAGAAGCCGAGGAGGAGCCGAGATGGTCATCGGCGAAGCCTGGTGAGCCGATAAAGTCCGAGATGACCACCGGCGATGCCTGGTGATCTGAGAAAGGTACCGGAGAGGCCTGGCGGCGCCGGAATCGAAGAGAGAACAAAGAAACCCTAAATTTTTAGGGTTTTAAAAAGGTAACCTGCTCTGATACCATGAAGTAAAAAATATTTTTCTGAATATATTCGGTATATTATTCTTCTCTCTAGGAGGTAGATTATATAGGGAACAATAGATCTAATTAACTCCTACAATTATGCTATCCACAATTGACTCCTTCAATTATGCTAATCAATTGACTCCTACAATTATGCTAATCACATCTAATTACACAATTAACTCCTTCAATTATGCTATACAAATATATATACTGACAACAATAACCTAACTGGTGTCAAACAAAATAGAAAAAAAAAGATTGACAAAATTAAGTCATGCCACTTTCTTGATATGCATGTTTAAGATTGTGATAGTTTTCCAAAACATTTTAGAATATTAAGCTTATTCAAACGCACATGTGATCTTTACCTGTAACAGATTTGTCTGAGTAATCCACTTCTCGAGTATGCTCTTCAAACACAATATTCTCCACCACTGCCAAAGACAATCAATCGTTTAAACGAACAAGCTAATAAGCTATGCACATTCATTTGATGCCATTCTTTGAACATTAAGGCTAATTCACACTCATTTTAAAATATAAATCTCAATATAAATGAGTCAGATTTTTACCAGTCCCAAACTTGATAGCATTCCAAATATCAGGCTCCTTCTCTTGTGACAAATCAACGCACTTTGCATAGCAGCCACCTTCAATGTTTGACACACCATTCTCACTCCAACAATGCTCATCATCTCCGATTAAATACCTATTATGATCTGTAGAAAGAGTTGTCTTCCCTGTACCTAAGGCATGCATAAACCCAAAGTGTATCATCAACAACAAAGCGATAACAATCTTAAATTATATTAAGGGTCAGGTACATATTGGTTGGCAAGCAATGGCTCCACATCACAATTACAAGTCCACGATGTTGTACCTGATAATCCGAAGAACAGGGCAACATCACCACCTTTCCCCATATTGCAACCAGAGTGTAGGGAGAGGATTTGACGTTTAGGCATGAGATAGTGCATTACACTGAATAGACCTTTCTTCATTTCCCCGGCATATTGTGTGCCAAGGATGACCATTTCCCTCCTAGCAAGATTGAGGTCTATGCTAGTAGAGGAAGTCATGTAGTGAGTGTAACGATTACATGGGAACTGCCCGGCATTGTATATTGTGAAGTCTGGAGTCCCAAAAGTCTCCAGCTCTTCAGCAGTGGGTCGTATACACCTATTATCCAACCCAATTTTTTATTTATTTTTTATAAGTAAAGAAGTATCGTATTGAAAAAGGGACTACTCTGTGTGCATAAAGTATAAACACACGAGAGTCAAATAATTATGAAGAGTATGTAGAATGCAAAGTGCTGAGAAATTCTAAGAAATCTCCTAATGAAGAAACGGTAATAAAGCCCCAAGCATGTGACCAATCAAAAATAAACTAACACACGCCTCAATAATCCTCACAGAACTCTTCAAATCCTCAAATGTACAACGGTTACGTTCCCACCAAACAGTCCACATCACTACATCAGGCATAATGGAACTAGATTCTAGATATAACTGTTATTGTTTGTACACTAGGCTCTTTAAATCTTAATGTATGCTCTTTATAACATTAGGCACAGTCGCACAGATTCTTAGTGCTCATTGACTTCTATGTAAGGGTGAAACTAATAGAAGTAGATAAATCATGCAAGCTCAACATTCAAGCATATTTATTTGGTAACTATTACCATTTTGAAACGTATGCATAAAGAATCCTAGGTAAGTATTTTAATTTAGCACTTACATGTTGTGCATGAACAAGGAATGGTAAGCTCGGGCAGAGACAATCCGGACTTTGATACGGTGTTCTGGGTCCCAGTTCAAAAACTGATCATTCACAAATACCTAAACACAAATTTACCATATCAGCATATCATTATTTCTTACAAATTTGTAAAAAAATCAGAGATAGTCAAGAAAATTTTATAAGGGCTTGGACATTAGTAGCTGATCAAAATTTGGGATCATCTAATCATGATGCTTCCCCCTTGGGGTTCAATGAAAGGCTGCAAATCTAATCTGAACATACTTCTTTTAAGTTCCTCATTTTTAATTTTTTTTATACCTAAGCTGAATCAATAAAATTATAGTATCAACATGGTCAAATGACTCAAATCTCCAAAAAAAATTATTCTTTGACCAAACTATTTTCTTACTAGGCCAAGAGTTTTAATCTAGATTGAAACTCCAAAATTCAATTCCAAAAAGTAAATTCAACTTGTTAAACTGTTGTTGTCGAAATTAATCTCTATCTATTACAAAATTTTCAATAGTTGAACCTATCTTGCCGGCAATCCTGGCAAATTGATAAGCAGTGTATGTGGGCTCCAACTGCATAGAAAGTCTTGACTTCATGCTAAAATAAGTGGGATATTTTTTTTTTTTCTTTTTAAAAAGTGGTGCTCATCTCTGTTGGGATGTCAACCTTTTGAAATCTTCTCCTAAGATTGCTGAAAGTCCTTCTACATTGATTGTCTATTTGGAAGATTGCATATTTCTTGATGGGATGGAATTGCAAATTTGAAACGTTCAAGACTCAACAGTTACAACGTTTCATGAAAAGACAAAGAAATCCCATGTGCAGAGAAATAAAAAGCTAAAGAGGGGTCAGTCCAACGTACTCAAGATTGAATGTGTCAACTTCTTTCTCTTGTAATAACTCATGTAGTGTGTAGTGATATTTTTCTTACTCTCAAAAGTAAAATATGGCATCAAATCCATTTGACTTAAAAGTTATGAAAAACAAAAGCTAGAAGAAAAAGAAACGTCTTAAAATCAGTCAACAAAGTTGCCAGGAGACCATCATCATAATTATAAATTTATAATGATCTGGAAGAAATTTATTGGGAAGACAGTCACAAAGCAATATAGAAATTTCTTGGGATACCCCAAAGCAGTGGTCGATGGGACTTAATTGGAGACTAGAATAACAAATGCATATATCCCTTAGATTTAGGAACAGATAAGTACTAATCACCAGATTCAAAATCTCAAAGGAAAATGATTTGAGTTAATAAATAAATATATATATCCATTCTAAAGTTGTCAATGTCATAACTCATAACCAGCTAATGGACACGTACACCACATGACCATCCATATCCGAAATGAACAATTCAAGGAAAGAAAGCTGTGACTTTGTAAGCAAAAATATATAGTATTTAGTGTTTAATATTACACCCTTTAAAGTTGAGATCAATTATCATTTTCATTCCTAAAAGTTAATTATTTATTTTTGTGGTTGTATATTTTTATTTAATTCATAATTCAATAGTTTTGTTTTGCGTTAATATGATAGCTGGTAATTTGAATTTTAGATGTTAATCAGGAAATAACACTTAAGTTATAAGATTCTTAACAATGATCAATAGTTATATGAGAACATGTGGTAAAACAATAAAGAACAAAACTTGAAAGATTAAGCAAGTGACAACTAATAAAAATATAACTTCAATATTCCTCTTAAAAAAAATAAAAAATCAATCTTATTACTTTAAATTAATGATTCATTTTCTAACCGGCCAAAAACAGAAAGGGACGAATGACTCAATTACCTTATCCAATGAGTTCAAGTAATCGACAGCTCTTTCCTCTGTTGACCAGGAAAGTATGCTCATCCATTTCGATGTTGGGTGAGCCCCTAACATGGAAATTCATCATTAAGTCTAACTTTCAATAAATAAAACAGCAACAAAAAACCAAGGAAGAAGGTTAATTCTTAATACTACTTAGTATAGTTAATAGCAAAAATGACTTACTTTCCCCACCAAAGCTCATCTTCGGTGGTTTCATCCTTGACTACACGTTTGTCCCTCGGAGACCGACCTGTCTTTGCTCCCGATAGAGTTGCTAAGGCACCGCTTGCCGTTATAAATGTCCCTTTTTCATACTTGATAGCTTGCTCGTATAGTTCTGTACCATGTTTAACATCAGATTGTGGATTAATTAGCCTATTTGTTTTTTTTTCCTAGGTAATAATTTTATGTGCAAACGGGTTATTTGATTGTTAACAGAATCATCATAAAAATTGCACAAGAAATTAGAAAATATGAGTACACGTTAAAGAAACTGTTTGACCGGTAGTACATGATACATGTGTAAAGAATAAAATATAATAAGTTCAATAATTTAATAATTAGCAAAAAAAAGTTCAATAATTTGGTCTTCGCGTGAGTATCTATATTTTTATATTAGAATGCTAATCGTGATTTAACAAAGATGGATATTCTTGCTTTATTTCAGATTTTTTTTACCTTAAAATGGCTTAAGCGTGTAATTATTTGTTAAATATAAGGCCAAGTCAAGAGCTCAATTTACATCTCAATTGGCATTGCGTGTCCTCTTTTATGAAGATAAATATGATTAAAATCCACTCTTTTCTAACTATTTTTTTTTTTATAAAAAAAAATAAGGCTATTCTATTTGATTTTGAAAAATAAGAGGAATAAATAAATCATTTATATTCATTGTTATATCCAATCTAAAAAAAACATAGTTATGAGAATAGATTAGGAATTTATACGACCGTAAACTAGTCAAGTCGAGCTGAAGCCAATATAAAGAGTTTAGGATTGATTCATTAAATATGTTTTAAATATGAGTCAAGCTCAAAGTTATCACTAAACTAGATTTTTTTTTTCAAAATTAGTTCATTTTCTTGTCAAACAAACTCAAGCTTATTCACAAGTTACTTTATTAATTTATTCTTTCAATATATATTATAAAATAGTAAACATCACAGCTAAATTTCTTTTACACTTTAGAAATCAATGTTAATGAGTTATAGCTAAATTATAAGTTGAAATATATTATTTGAGTGAATTAACTTATAAAAATTAGATTGACGATCCTTGTATTATTAAAAATTATATATAATTTTATTACAAATTGAATATTCATGTTATCAATAATTATAAATAATAATTTGATATATTATGAATTTATTTACGAACTTACACAATACAAATCTCTCTCAATTAAAAAGATGGAAGTAAAAACCATTTTAAAAATGAAAGCAAACTTAATGGATCAAAATAAAAGATCTCAAACTCGAAGAACCAAAATAAAAACAACCATAAAAGTGTCAAAGTCTACAAGGTCATAAACCAACCTCAACCTTACACGACACACGGTAATGGGTGACAATTGTGAACCAAATAAACAGAGCTAGGTTTTGCTCAATAGTCAATCCCAATCCAATCCCAACGCAACGCACATTGTAAAGTGATAAGGAAACGGTAGAGAAATATATACTTACCAGCAGGAGAAAGGTTGTAGAGGACGTGTGTGAATTTGAGTGCGCTATCACTAATCCCAAGGGATGGAATATAATAGTGATGATCCCCACTATGTGTCACCGTCTGCCCTTCTTTCTTCCCCGCTGGGTCCCCTCTCACCACCTTCGGCCCAGTTTCCCTCGTCAGCGAAGCCAACGAAGCACTATTACAACATTAACCCAACAAATTAGTGACATTAATAACTCATCAAAGAAGTTTAACGACGTTGTTTATGAATTACCTGATGGATTGGAGTTGCTGTTTCTGGCGATCCTCTTCAGAAATGGTGGCAAAAGCAGAAGCAAAAGCTCCCTGTGCTCCTGTACTTGGAGTGTTCGGTGCTGATTTCTTTTTCTGAAGAGAATGAAGCTCGTCGATTGTCTGAGCTCTCAACGGTGAAGCAATGTCATCGTGGCACACACCCTCCGATGATGACTTCTTTTGCGTTTGGATCATCGCCAGCCCTTTACGTCCACTGCCAATCACTGGCCTCGACTCTCTGTTTTCTGTTCCTCTGTTATTCTCCATCTTGACCTTCAAAATTGTTAGTCTCACTCTCAGTTTATAATCTTTAATAAATAAAAAACTTACAACATTTGTATTTTCGGCCATGCATGCAAAGAATGAAAGAAATCATTGGAGAATATCTTTTCAAAGAAAATAACTTAAAAGAAAGGAGGTCGAACCTTGTGTTTTTTTTAACGAGTGAGTTTGATCTGGGTAAGATTCGAATCTGCAGCTAGACAGTTATATGATGGAGAAGAAAATGATTAGTAGTATCACCCTTTTAAAGGCTTTATTTCGATACCGAAGCTTTAACTCGGGTTCAGTTAATCATGGTTAACAAGTCCAACAAATATATAATAGGGAAATTTACAAGACTTTATAACCTGTTTTATATTAGGTACCGCTATTATAGTTTTGTCTATTAAACTATTCAAATCTATGATATTTTTAATCTCTCTATCCCCAATACATTTTTTAATTTTTTTAAGGAAAAGATTAAAAGAGAAAACCGTTGATAAAACATATGTTTCACCTAAATAAGTAACCAACTTCAATTCTTTATATATAAATATTAATTTTTACCTTTTCACTTTAAGCGGGATTTCCTCTCTCTAAAATGTCCAAGTTGATATAATTTTACTATTGTCCAAAATGAGTAAATATTTAGTATTTAGGAACTTATTTTATTCCTCTTGTATAATAACATGAATCATTAATTAAATTCATAATAGAATCTCTCTTGTGACTTGCGAGAGGTGGAAAGTAAGAAACATTACACTCACAATATTCAATAAATTTCTGTCCTTATAGAGATTTCAAATCGAAATGATTTCCTAAATTTAGGGTTTTACTTGAAAATTTAAAAAACTTAGGATTCAACCTGAAAAAATGGTATAATAATTTTACAAAAATTCTTGTATATAATAATTCTACAAAAAGACAGAATTGGGAAAGTCCCAAAAGTCGTGTCCAATATGGTTGAGACTGTCACGAAACCGACGTGCGTTTCTCATTCTAAAGGACAACTCCCGTGGTGCAAGATATAAATGTCACTCGCTGCACTTGGTCCACACCTGCATTGCCGTGTGTGTCCGAGTCAAATAGTGAGTAATTGTCAGGGTCACGGACTCTTTCTTTTTGGTTGTAGTTTGAGTAAGTTTAGGGTCCTTAACTATCATCTCTAGCTAATCCACACACCCAAACAAAAACAAAAATGAGAGTCTAATCAAATAATAGATGGCCTGCTAACTTAAACAAGGTCAAAGAAGCCAGCCACATGGCTCAGTTTTTTTTTTTTTGGGATAATCTTCTGACTTTGTCAATGTTTGTTATAAATTATAATCACCGCCACAAAGATATTTGAAGAAAAAGATGGAATTATACTAAATATATATACAGCTAAACACTTCAGCTCTTTGCAAACACAGACCAAATTCCCATCCCAGCCCACACTAAGCCTTAAATCCACCCACCCCGACCATCTCATTGCTGAAGTTACAGTCGATTCCAGGAAAGAGTAAAAGGATATTGAGAGGAGAGAAACCCCTTCAGTGCAACTAGTGGCCTTTACGCAAGGAGATGGAAACTATGAAGTTTCTATACTAGTGGCTAGTGCTAGAGATTAAGGTCTTCTATCTCATTATAGATTTGATATGACTTTTCATATGCATGGAGGGAGTAAGTGGAGCTGAGTTGGAATGATAATCGGCTGGGACTGTGCAAGTGTGCATTAAGGCTGATGTGCACTTTGTTTTAGGACTGTGCAGCATATATCAAATAGTAACGCTTCCCTCGAGTGCTCTTATGCAATAGATGAGATATTGACCGACATATGACCAATTTAAGACATGTGTCGTGTCCGTGTTTTTTTCGGTGCACAAAAACATTAGTGGTAAGGCAAATTATATAATATCATTATGCTAGAGCCTAGAGATGAACCACGAGAGATCTGGATTTATTTATTTATTTTTTATTGATAAAGATGGATTGATAATTTGATATAGATAGGCAAGATTTTAAATTTCGGGCCTAAAAGTTTATACTCGACCCCCTGAAATTTTGTGTCGTTCAAACAAACCCAAAAAAATTTGATCACGTACTTGGGCCATCATTGTCTGAGCCCTTCAAACCCAAAACAACAAAATTATCAAACATCCCTAAATCAGCCCATCCTTGACCCCTCAAAACACAAAACAACAAATTCCCCTATTTAATGATGTTATTTAATTTCTTATTGTGATTTGTCTCATTGTCCGATTGTGATTTGTTATTTATTGTTTGATTGAGTAATTTATTGTCTGACATAATGATGTTATTTGCTTATTTAATGAATGTTGAATGCCTTATATATGTGGTTTGTTATGGAAAGTAGATATATTATTATTATTTAATCCCAAAAGAAATTGGTTTACTAAATTTCGCAGCTATTTCCTTTTGATGTGCAAAATCAAAAGAATCCGTGAGAAAAATCATTGTTTATTTTATTGTGAAACCTAGCTTTTATAATATGGGCAGAACTTAGGTACTGTAAGATAGGTGCAATTCCTGCTGTACCCATGCTAAAAATGGGACACGTGGATAGTTAATTTGTTTCACTAAACGGCGTTATTGTTTTATTCTTGAGCCGTCTTTAGCCGTTTACTTTTTTTTTGCCCCCCAGTCTCTTTGTGATCTCATCTCAGTTTTCTCTCTCATCTCAGCGGAGATCATGACAGCAAAGACCCACGAAGGACAGAGCAGAGACCCAACGGCGGAGAAAACCCACAAAGGGCGGAGAAGCGCGAAGGCAAAACCCAAAGGGCGGCGAAGGGAAACCCAGGCGACAGCGAAGGCGAGCAAAAAGACCACACAAAGGGCGGCGAAGAAGAAACCCACAAGGGGCGGGCGACGACGAAGGCGAGCAGAGAGACCCACAACGGCGGAGAAGAAACCCACAAAGGGCGGCGACAGCGAAGGCGAGCAAAGACCCACAAAGGGCGGCGAAGAAGAAACCCACAAGGGGCGGCGACGACGAAGGCGAGCAGAGACCCACAACGGGCGGCGGAGAGAAGAAACCCAAGCTTCTGAAATACTAAATACTGATATTCTCTCTCACATTCACTATTCGGGTTTCTCAGAAATTGAGCTTCTGATCTACTCAATTTCTTTTTCACTCTTGGAAATCACTTTCTGGGTTTTTAGATTCACTGGAAGTCTCAACTGGGTTTTCTTTCTCCACACATAAAAAGATCTTGTTTTGGAGCTCAAATTTCAATTTCTAGTTTTTCCAACCATTTTGAGCTGCTATCTATAGTTTCTCAGTTTCTGTTGCTTTGATTATCAGCTTGTGAAGAGTAAAGTTTTTTATTCCTAAAATGGGTGATTGGCAGCAGTTTGGATAGTAAAGTTGGAATTTTCAAGTTCAAGAAGGTTTCCTTTTTGTTGTTGCATCTGCCAAAGTTGTGGATATTAGAATCTGAATCCCAGTTCCCTTTGCGGCTATTGGGTTTCTTCTCCAATCAGAATCCTCTGCTCGCCTTGCGGCTTTGGGTTTCTTCTCCATCGCCGCCCCTTTGTGGTCTCTGTTTCTTCTCGTCGCCGCCGCCGTGGGTTTCTTTGTGGGTCTCTGCTCGTCTCTGCTCGCCTTCGCCGTCGCCGCCCTTTGTGGGTTTCTTCTCCGCCGTTGTGGGTCTCTGCTCTGTCCTTCGTGGTCTTCGCCGTCATGATCTCCGCTGAGATGAGAGAGAAAACTGAGATGAGATCACAAAGAGACCGGGGCAAAAAAAAAAGTAAACGGCTCAAGAATAAAACAATAACGCCGTTTAGTGAAACAAATTAACTATCCACGTGTCCCATTTTTAGCATGGGTACAGCAGGAACTGTACCTATGTTACAGTACCTAAGTTCTGCCCTTATAATATTAAATCAATTTACCAAAAAATCGAACAATATAATAAGACTATTCAATCAACCATAATAACTCCAACGTTGTCCCACATTAATAACTCCATCATAGTAAGTTTGTCCTTAATTTTTTTGTTATCTCTTTCATTATACATGTTTGGTACAATGGTACTTTAGATGGACCACATTCATTAAATTGTTCTATTTAATAACATCTCTACTTTTTATTTATAGGACGAGAAACCTAACCAAACATGGTTCAAATCCACCTCAATTGGTTGACACATTTTAGTGTTCTCCCTATCGAACCCACCATTGAGTAGTAAACCTTGGAAATGCGACCCCACCTGCTAGAATCGTGTATTAGGTAATTTAGGAGAAACTTCTATTAGGGATTGAACCCAGGATGTATGAGTTTATAATCCATCCCAAGTCTTCCACCGTTAATTTCCTTTTTGATATATGATTGAATTGAAATATATTAAGAAACAATTATTTTGTGTTTTTTTGTCTGTAGATTTTTTTGTGAATATTGAATCGATGCTAGTTTTGATTCTTAAGAAACTTTGTTGGTTCCATTCTTGTCTGTATAACCAACAATAATGAAAGAAATCATAGCTTTATAGCCCAATGATAGTATTATTTGGTCCTTTATGAGGAGAATCAAGTTCAAATCCCCTAATAACAATTAAAGTATATATATATATATATAAAAAAAAAAAACAATAATGAAAGAAGGCCATTGGGTATTTCTCCCTTTGAACCTTTGGCACTTGATTTTGGGCATAAGAAATTGAAAATCACTTAACTTATTTGATAAGCGATAGAAAATCACACTTTATTGCATTCAAACTTTAAAGTGCTTGTAGGCTTCACGACCCACATTCCCATGGGCTTCGAAGCCCATTTCCTTATAAAAGTCAATGTTCGTTCCAGCCCATAAAGGCCCAAATTTCATTGAAGGTTGGCGATATAAATATTTTAGTGTTTCTTTGTGCCTATCAAATCTCTCTTTCCCGTTTTAATTGTGGCATCAAACAAGTTGCAACATTCAATTCCACTTATTTTTTTTCCTTTCCGAAAAATGTATTTTAAATCCCTATGTTATATATCCATGCAGCGAAATAGACAAATTAATTCGAAAAAATTACAATGAATTTTATACACAAATAGATATATCAACCACATATATCAAATACAAAATCTAAAAGTAATAATAATAATGAAAGTAGTAAAGAGTAAGACACACATTATACAAATAGAGCAATGCAAGTCAATAGATATAAATGAATTTCAAGTGTTTTTTTTAGTAATCGAAGAAGAAAGAAAAAATTTATTCAATAGTCGCGGACTACTGACTGAATCACTCTATCACTCTCGAAGATACAGATACAAGTAATTACTCAATTTAGAAGACCTTGAGGTACTCTAGATTAAAATCTAATACAAATGAGTGAAAAGCTTGAAGTTAGACTACTCCTAATTGAAGGACTATGTTAGGACTTAGGACTACCACTAAGAGACTAAGTTAGACTACTTGTAGGATAAAGAAGAAAAAGATAATTTTGATGACTGTGGTGGTTAGGAACATTTCTCCATGGGTTGTACTCCTCCATTTATAGACAAAAGAATTCTTCCTGTCATATATAGGTGACCATTCCTCAAGGCAAAGAGAAGGATTTCCACTTCTTATAAGTACTTCTCTTAATCAGTTTATCTCTTAACATTTCCCCTTAAATGCTATATGACATAATTGCCAACTTTATAGATCACATATACCATGTTAGCATTATGGAAAATCTTTAAATTATTACCAATTTTACTATAGAAATCTTACAAATTGACAATACAATCAAGGTGCATGATTGATACCACATCAATAATATGAAATATCAGTTAAAAGTTGATCAATTTTAATGGTAGTTTAATTTCCTTATTTTTGTGTGTTGGGTTTAAAAGTTGAAATATCAGTTAAAATTTGTAAATATTTCTAAAATCATTCTAATATGATAGTTTAATTTTTAATATTTTAATGGTATAAATACAATGTACATTGTTTTACTTAGACTACGAGGTTAAGAGAAGTTTGCAATATGTTCTGCGCAAATTATGTCTGTTTCAGTCAGTAAAACCAAATGGCCTGCAGAATTTTGAGTGTCCTCATTTCATTCTCTCCTTCAAAGCAGGTGAGACCTGCACCAGTACTACCTCAAACACGTGAAAGAATTTGTGAAAGATCACCCAAACAAACATTTAAAAAACACAGTTTGCAACAAGATGGCAATCTTTATGTTCACTTGACGAAATGTATAGATTTTTCTAAGCATATTGACACCAAACACTACATAGTCTACTTTCTGATTGGTTGGAAAGTAGCTTTATGCACTAAAATCAACTCCTTTCTTGAATAGTGTTTAAAAGAAAAAAATAATAATGAGTGCCGTAGCCCAAGAAAATGCTAGGAGCAAGTTGTGCAGTTATCTTGGAATGCACCACAATCATGTACTGAAATAGAAAGGATAATAATTCAATCTAAAGATTGTCCAATGGGAAAACCCTAGTTTCGATTATGTTAACACAAATTGAGAACTACCAAGCACGAGTCCGAGCATCAATTGGACATCTGCTCTAGCTTGTCCTTCTTTCATTGTAAAACTCAATGGAGATACTTACACCATCAAATTGAAGAAAAAGATGCAGCTAAAGCTAGGAGGAATTCTTCAGAATTAAGGCAAGACTGTCGGGTTTTATTTGTTTTTAATACTATCATTTGTAAGGTTCTGAAACAAGTTGCTTGGTTTGATATTTAAACTGCACAACCTGTCCAACTCGACAATTTTATTGTTCTATTGTCGTTATTTTTCCTAAAAAGAAAATTATTTCTTATGTTGATCAATTTTCAATGCAACAATTTGTTCAATTTTTCTCAACCAACCACATGAAGTAACTTAAAATCAAAATGATGTCCGGTGCGTTAATTATACGCAATAAGAGCACTCATTTTAATTTATATTATTCACTACAAATTGAGATCTTACGTGCATTAATTATATACGATAAGAACACTGATTTTAATTTATATTATTCACTACAAATTGAGACCCAACACAGCAACAGATTAGTAGAGTTGAGACATGATTTAAATTTAGGACTACCTATTATGGAACCACGATAAATTAATTTGATAGGAAAATAGTGAATTTAACTATTTGTAACCATTTTTCTTGTAAAACTTTACTATATTTTTTTAAAGGCCTTCTTTAATAGTTGGCCTTTAATGCTTTTCACTTAGGGTGGGAGAATTGCATTGGCAATATTATTATTGGTACATCATGTACTAAAGCTTAAGATTTTCAATCATTTTTATGGTCATTTATTTTACAGCTCATGTTGCAACAGAATCTAGAAACTTTTTCATATTGCAGTCAAATCTTAAAAACCATACAGTCCCATATCCTAATATGTGAGTATATTTCTTCTCCACGACCATCTCATTAAAGTTGTGGCAAATAGAGGCCCTGAAATCTTAGTAGGCAATCTCTATCACATCTTTCACGCCCCACCTCTTCACACCTTATCTCTTTCTTGATTGTATCTTTCACATTTTGAGAATTATACAACCATGTCATGATGCCAATAGCTGTGGCTTTATTCACTAAAACTATTAGAGCCTTCCGTGGCACCTCTCACGACCACTGGATTGTATTTGTCTTGATATCTTACTAATTAACAAGATTTATTTAGTGTAAAATTCTGCATAGTTTTGAAAAGGGCATCCAGACAAGTTAGAAGAATCAAAGGAACAATGATAGTTTGATACCCCTTTTTATTTTAGCAGCATTTCACGTCGTTGTTGGGATCTTTGTCGGCATCAATGCAAATCTTCCTAAGCCCGGCCCAACTAAAAATTTAATACTTCATTTATTTTATTTTAAATTTTATAGAAGTTATGGTACTACATTCCTTATTTATTAATGGCCAAATTCCATAATCACCCCCTGGGGTTTGGCTCAGTTGCAAACAGACCTCCTGGGGTTTTGATTTTGCAATATAACCACCTGGGGTTTTTAAATTGGTGAAATTGACCCCTCTAAGTATATTTTTTTGTCAATTTTGCTAACAAAATTTGTCATATGCAATGTATGTGACCACTTTATAATAAAAAATTTATTATTATAAACCCAAGTGCAATGCATATGACAAATTTTGTTAGCAAAATTGACAAAAAATATACTTAGAGGGGTCAATTTCACCAATTTAAAAATCTCAGGTGGTTATATTGCAAAATCAAAACCCCAGGGGGTCTGTTTGCAATTGAGCCAAACCACAGGGGGTAATTATGCATTTTAGCCTTTATTAATCTCAAATTTCACTATTACTTTTATCAGAAGCTATAAGCTTTGAAATATAACATCTCAAAGTAATTTTCCCCACCTAAAGAGATGGAAATGATTTTCCAAATTTTACCATTATATAGGCATATGATTTATTTTCACTCTCCAATTTCCTTTCCTCTAGTGGGTGTTTAGGGTTTAAATTTCGTTATAGAAAAAATTTATTTTACATTTTTTTTTCTCTTCATAATTTATATGAATTTACCATTGGTATCACTCACTTGATTTTTCAACAAATCATAAAAAAAAAAAAAAAAAAAAAAAAAAAAAAAAAAAAAAAAAAAAAAAAAAAAAAAAAAAGTTGTGGAACAAGTTGTATCATTAAACTTAATTTTAGGGTTTAGGAAGGACTAATAATTCATGCTTAGTTGAACTTCTAGGTACCAACAAATTAAGGCATAATTGTGAAGAAATATTTAATTGAGACAGAAAATTCTTTGTCAAAAAATGGTGGCCGGTTGGGTTTCTCTATTTTCTCCTTGAGTCCCCCCAAAAAAAGAAAAGAAAAATGAGTGTAGTAGTAACCTTGTGTTTCCATGAAGTGGGACCCAAATAAGATGAAGGACAGGCTGACCTTGAGAGTGTGGATAAAACGTGTTCTCC
>OU015771.1:22152538-22255894 GCA_907173295.1 Fagus sylvatica
CGACGAACATAAACCTGAGAGATAGGTGGAGCCTGTGGAGCAAAGGGAATAGGTGTAGGAATAACAGGACTAGATAGGATAGATTCCTGTAACTGTCCTCCCTGAGGAGAATAATAAGGAACATCCTCAAAAAATGTCACATCAGCACTAACAAAATGTTTCTGTAAGGAAGGACTGTAACACCGATAACCTTTCTGAGTGCGAGAATAACCGAGAAAGATGCACTTGTGTGCACGAGGATCAAGTTTGTCTCGACTAGGATTGAGATTATGGACAAAAGAAACACAACCAAAGACTTTAAGGGGAACAGAGAAAGGACTCTTATCAGCAAATAAAATCTCAAAGGGAGACTTACCTTTGAGAACACGAGAGGGCATTCTATTCAAAAGATATGTAGCAGTAAGAACTGCATCTGCCCAAAAAGATTTAGGAACATGCATTTGGAGCATAAGAGCACGAGCAATAGCTAGAATGGGCCCATTTTTACGTTCAGCAATGCCGTTTTGTTGAGGAGTACGAACACAAGATGTTTGATGAATAATACCCCTAGACGTAAGAAATTCTTGAAATGAACTTTCTGTATATTCACGAGCATTGTCAGTGCGGAAAGCAAGAAGTTTGGCATTAAATTGATTAGAGATTTCAGCATAAAAAGATTGAAAAGTTGCAAACAATTGAGATCTATCTTTAAGCACATACACCCAAGTTAAACGAGAATGATCATCAATAAAAGTAACAAAATAACGTGCACCACATAAACCAGTAGTGCGAGCTGGTCCCCAAACATCAGAATGGACCAACTCAAAAGGATGTAAACATGGCTCATCATTACGAAGTTTAAAAGTAGCTCTATGATGTTTACTCAGTTCACAAGTTTCACAATTAAAGCTAGAAAAATCAGATAAAGATGGAACTAATTTTTGAAGATTGAGGAACGAGGGGTGTCCAAGACGGCAATGCCACTGATATGGAGAGACTGAGGAACGTAGAGCAGATGGAATCGAGGTGTGAAACGGTCGAAAGTAGTAGAGTCCATCCTTCTCAAAGCCCCCACCAATCGTCCTCTTCGTCTTTAGATCCTGAAAGACACAATAAGATGGAAAGAAGGCAATAGAACAATGTAAGGCAACGGTAAGCTTGTGAACAGATAATAAATTAAAAGGAAACTCAGGTAAGTATAAGACATTGGAAAATGTGAGATTAGGAGTGCTAACAGTACCTATCCCTTGGACAGGGGTTTTAGTGCCATTAGCAACAGTGACAGAAAAAGGAGAACAACGGATCCGAAATATTCGAAAGAAGTGAAGAATTACCAGTCATATGATCAGAGGCTCCCGAGTCAATAACCCAAGAAGGAACTAGATGATGAATGAAGACAGGTGTTACCTGAGGCGACCATGGAGGAGGATGAGGCACGTTGGAGAATTGAATCATACTCAGCCTTGCTTATAAGAACCTGCTCCTCAGAAGGAGTGGAGTTATCCCCATCAACAGTAGCATGATTAGCCCAAGCTGGTTTGCCATGAAGCTTCCAACAGAAATCAACTGTGTGGTTAGTGCGACCACAATGAGTACATTTCTTTAGGCCGCGGCCACCACCCCCACTACGACCACCTCGGCCACCACGACCATTATGGGTACCCCGGCGAGAGCTATGATCACCACGCTCCCCCTGAGGAGTATCATAATGCCCAACAAGAGCAGATCGCTCGTCTTTGACACCAGAAGATGAGATAGCTGCTCTTCTAACTCGAGCATAAGTCTCACGAACAGTAGGTATGTCCTTTCCAGATAGGATCTGAGAGCGAATGGGATTCAAGGTCTGGCTTAAGACCAGATAAAAACTTAGCAACTCGAAATTCTTCCTCGATACTTTTGCTGTTTCTGCAAGTCAGTGGACAATGGTTGATACACATTAAGTTCATCCCACATACCTTGGAGAAGAGAGAAATATTCCTCAATTGAGCGATCACCCTGCTGGAGAGAGAACATATCTTGATAAAGCTCATGAATTCGAGTAATATTTTCTTCAGAAGAATACATGAGATGCAGTGTATCCCAAATATCCTTAGAAGATTCCAAGTACGACACATTGTTGAATACATCGGGTTCCAGGCTGTTCCATAACCAAGTCATAATCTGTGCATCCTCTTTGATCCACGTAGAAATTTTGGTGGCATCAGTGGGTTTGGTAGTCGTTAGATACGATTCTTTGCCACGACCAGTCAAGAAAACAAGAACAGCACGTGACCACTGAAGATAATTGGAGCCCTTTAATTTGGTACTAGTCATAGAACCAAAGAAAAGAGAATCCTGCAAATCTTTAGTGTCACCCATAATTAAGAGAATAAAATAGAGTAGAATAACTCAAAAAAAAACAGGTTATCAAGCTTGCATGCTGAGACCAAATAGGAGCTACAGAAATCACAGAAATATCACGAGCCCAGGAGTAAAAGACTAAAAAGGTTACCAAGCAGTTAACCAAAGATGAATGGAGGCTTACCAAGCAGTTAACCAAAGGTTAACCAAATAGATGAGGGTGAGAGCACTGAGAGATTGAGAGCCACGGACTTAAAAGAGCCTGAGCGAAGTGCTGGAGGACCCAACCGAGACCCTTTACTGTGCGGTTCGCAAGACAGAGAGCTGGAGTGGTGCACGAGAGCCGAGATCGAGATGCCGAGAACGAGGTGGAGATCACCGCAAGTCTCGAGTGGAGGTTGAGATCGAACGGCAGGACTTTACGGAAAGACGAGGTGAGACACAGACATTAGATTTCAGATCCACGATGGAAAGTCATTTAGGACACAAAGAGTGGCGAGATCGTCACCGATGCCGAAATCCTCGCCGTCGATCGGAGGAGAGAGGGAGATCGAGATCGAGATCGAGGTGGAGACCGAGATCGAGATCGAGCCGAGATCGAGATCGAGGTGGAGACCGAGACACCGCAAGGCCAGGTGAACCGCCAAGAAGCCGAGGAGGAGCCGAGATGGTCACCGGCGAAGCCCTGGTGAGCCGATAAAGTCCGAGATGACCACCGGCGATGCCTGGTGATCTGAGAAAGGTACCGGAGAGGCCTGGCGGCGCCGGAATCGAAGAGAGAACAAAGAAACCCTAAATTTTTAGGGTTTTAAAAAAAAAGGTAACCTGCTCTGATACCATGTTGTAAAAAATATTTTGCTGAATATTTCGGTATATTATTCTTCTCTCTAGGAGGTAGATTATATAGGGTACAATAAATCTAAAATTAACTCCTACAATTATGCTATCCACAATTGACTCCTATCAATTATGCTAATCAATTGACCTCCTATAATTATGCTAATCACATCTAATTACACAATCAACTCCTTCAATTATGCTATACAAATATATATACTGACAACAATAACCTAACTGGTGTCAAACAAAATAGAAAAAAAAAGATTGACAAAATTAAGTCATGCCACTTTCTTGATATGCATGTTTAAGATTGTGATAGTTTTCCAAAACATTTTAGAATATTAAGCTTATTCAAACGCACATGTGATCTTTACCTGTAACAGATTTGTCTGAGTAATCCACTTCTCGAGTATGCTCTTCAAACACAATATTCTCCACCACTGCCAAAGACAATCAATCGTTTAAACGAACAAGCTAATAAGCTATGCACATTCATTTGATGCCATTCTTTGAACATTAAGGCTAATTCACACTCATTTTAAAATATAAATCTCAATATAAATGAGTCAGATTTTTACCAGTCCCAAACTTGATAGCATTCCAAATATCAGGCTCCTTCTCTTGTGACAAATCAACGCACTTTGCATAGCAGCCACCTTCAATGTTTGACACACCATTCTCACTCCAACAATGCTCATCATCTCCGATTAAATACCTATTATGATCTGTAGAAAGAGTTGTCTTCCCTGTACCTAAGGCATGCATAAACCCAAAGTGTATCATCAACAACAAAGCGATAACAATCTTAAATTATATTAAGGGTCAGGTACATATTGGTTGGCAAGCAATGGCTCCACATCACAATTACAAGTCCACGATGTTGTACCTGATAATCCGAAGAACAGGGCAACATCACCACCTTTCCCCATATTGCAACCAGAGTGTAGGGAGAGGATTTGACGTTTAGGCATGAGATAGTGCATTACACTGAATAGACCTTTCTTCATTTCCCCGGCATATTGTGTGCCAAGGATGACCATTTCCCTCCTAGCAAGATTGAGGTCTATGCTAGTAGAGGAAGTCATGTAGTGAGTGTAACGATTACATGGGAACTGCCCGGCATTGTATATTGTGAAGTCTGGAGTCCCAAAAGTCTCCAGCTCTTCAGCAGTGGGTCGTATACACCTATTATCCAACCCAATTTTTTATTTATTTTTTATAAGTAAAGAAGTATCGTATTGAAAAAGGGACTACTCTGTGTGCATAAAGTATAAACACACGAGAGTCAAATAATTATGAAGAGTATGTAGAATGCAAAGTGCTGAGAAATTCTAAGAAATCTCCTAATGAAGAAACAGTAATAAAGCCCCAAGCACGTGACCAATCAGAAAATAAACTAACACACGCCTCAATAATCCTCACAGAACTCTCCAAATCCTCAAATGTACAACGGTTACGTTCCCACCAAACAGTCCAGATCACTACATCAGACATAATGGAACTAGATTCTAGATATAACAGTTATTGTTTGTACACTAGACTCTTTAAATCTTAATGTATGCTCTTTATAACATTAGGCACAGTCGCACAGATTCTTAGTGCTCATTGACTTCTATGTAAGGGTGAAACTAATAGAAGTAGATAAATCATGCAAGCTCAACATTCAAGCATATTTATTTGGTAACTATTACCATTTTGAAACGTATGCATAAAGAATCCTAGGTAAGTATTTTAATTTAGCACTTACATGTTGTGCATGAACAAGGAATGGTAAGCTCGGGCAGAGACAATCCGGACTTTGATACGGTGTTCTGGGTCCCAGTTCAAAAACTGATCATTCACAAATACCTAAACACAAATTTACCATATCAGCATATCATTATTTCTTACAAATTTGTAAAAAAATCAGAGATAGTCAAGAAAATTTTATAAGGGCTTGGACATTAGTAGCTGATCAAAATTTGGGATCATCTAATCATGATGCTTCCCCCTTGGGGTTCAATGAAAGGCTGCAAATCTAATCTGAACATACTTCTTTTAAGTTCCTCATTTTTAATTTTTTTTATACCTAAGCTGAATCAATAAAATTATAGTATCAACATGGTCAAATGACTCAAATCTCCAAAAAAAATTATTCTTTGACCAAACTATTTTCTTACTAGGCCAAGAGTTTTAATCTAGATTGAAACTCCAAAATTCAATTCCAAAAAGTAAATTCAACTTGTTAAACTGTTGTTGTCGAAATTAATCTCTATCTATTACAAAATTTTCAATAGTTGAACCTATCTTGCCGGCAATCCTGGCAAATTGATAAGCAGTGTATGTGGGCTCCAACTGCATAGAAAGTCTTGACTTCATGCTAAAATAAGTGGGATATTTTTTTTTTTTCTTTTTAAAAAGTGGTGCTCATCTCTGTTGGGATGTCAACCTTTTGAAATCTTCTCCTAAGATTGCTGAAAGTCCTTCTACATTGATTGTCTATTTGGAAGATTGCATATTTCTTGATGGGATGGAATTGCAAATTTGAAACGTTCAAGACTCAACAGTTACAACGTTTCATGAAAAGACAAAGAAATCCCATGTGCAGAGAAATAAAAAGCTAAAGAGGGGTCAGTCCAACGTACTCAAGATTGAATGTGTCAACTTCTTTCTCTTGTAATAACTCATGTAGTGTGTAGTGATATTTTTCTTACTCTCAAAAGTAAAATATGGCATCAAATCCATTTGACTTAAAAGTTATGAAAAACAAAAGCTAGAAGAAAAAGAAACGTCTTAAAATCAGTCAACAAAGTTGCCAGGAGACCATCATCATAATTATAAATTTATAATGATCTGGAAGAAATTTATTGGGAAGACAGTCACAAAGCAATATAGAAATTTCTTGGGATACCCCAAAGCAGTGGTCGATGGGACTTAATTGGAGACTAGAATAACAAATGCATATATCCCTTAGATTTAGGAACAGATAAGTACTAATCACCAGATTCAAAATCTCAAAGGAAAATGATTTGAGTTAATAAATAAATATATATATCCATTCTAAAGTTGTCAATGTCATAACTCATAACCAGCTAATGGACACGTACACCACATGACCATCCATATCCGAAATGAACAATTCAAGGAAAGAAAGCTGTGACTTTGTAAGCAAAAATATATAGTATTTAGTGTTTAATATTACACCCTTTAAAGTTGAGATCAATTATCATTTTCATTCCTAAAAGTTAATTATTTATTTTTGTGGTTGTATATTTTTATTTAATTCATAATTCAATAGTTTTGTTTTGCGTTAATATGATAGCTGGTAATTTGAATTTTAGATGTTAATCAGGAAATAACACTTAAGTTATAAGATTCTTAACAATGATCAATAGTTATATGAGAACATGTGGTAAAACAATAAAGAACAAAACTTGAAAGATTAAGCAAGTGACAACTAATAAAAATATAACTTCAATATTCCTCTTAAAAAAAATAAAAAATCAATCTTATTACTTTAAATTAATGATTCATTTTCTAACCGGCCAAAAACAGAAAGGGACGAATGACTCAATTACCTTATCCAATGAGTTCAAGTAATCGACAGCTCTTTCCCTGTTGACCAGGAAAGTATGCTCATCCATTTCGATGTTGGGTGAGCCCCTAACATGGAAATTCATCATTAAGTCTAACTTTCAATAAATAAAACAGCAACAAAAAACCAAGGAAGAAGGTTAATTCTTAATACTACTTAGTATAGTTAATAGCAAAAATGACTTACTTTCCCCACCAAAGCTCATCTTCGGTGGTTTCATCCTTGACTACACGTTTGTCCCTCGGAGACCGACCTGTCTTTGCTCCCGATAGAGTTGCTAAGGCACCGCTTGCCGTTATAAATGTCCCTTTTTCATACTTGATAGCTTGCTCGTATAGTTCTGTACCATGTTTAACATCAGATTGTGGATTAATTAGCCTATTTGTTTTTTTTTCCTAGGTAATAATTTTATGTGCAAACGGGTTATTTGATTGTTAACAGAATCATCATAAAAATTGCACAAGAAATTAGAAAATATGAGTACACGTTAAAGAAACTGTTTGACCGGTAGTACATGATACATGTGTAAAGAATAAAATATAATAAGTTCAATAATTTAATAATTAGCAAAAAAAAGTTCAATAATTTGGTCTTCGCGTGAGTATCTATATTTTTATATTAGAATGCTAATCGTGATTTAACAAAGATGGATATTCTTGCTTTATTTCAGATTTTTTTTACCTTAAAATGGCTTAAGCGTGTAATTATTTGTTAAATATAAGGCCAAGTCAAGAGCTCAATTTACATCTCAATTGGCATTGCGTGTCCTCTTTTATGAAGATAAATATGATTAAAATCCACTCTTTTCTAACTATTTTTTTTTTTATAAAAAAAAATAAGGCTATTCTATTTGATTTTGAAAAATAAGAGGAATAAATAAATCATTTATATTCATTGTTATATCCAATCTAAAAAAAACATAGTTATGAGAATAGATTAGGAATTTATACGACCGTAAACTAGTCAAGTCGAGCTGAAGCCAATATAAAGAGTTTAGGATTGATTCATTAAATATGTTTTAAATATGAGTCAAGCTCAAAGTTATCACTAAACTAGATTTTTTTTTTCAAAATTAGTTCATTTTCTTGTCAAACAAACTCAAGCTTATTCACAAGTTACTTTATTAATTTATTCTTTCAATATATATTATAAAATAGTAAACATCACAGCTAAATTTCTTTTACACTTTAGAAATCAATGTTAATGAGTTATAGCTAAATTATAAGTTGAAATATATTATTTGAGTGAATTAACTTATAAAAATTAGATTGACGATCCTTGTATTATTAAAAATTATATATAATTTTATTACAAATTGAATATTCATGTTATCAATAATTATAAATAATAATTTGATATATTATGAATTTATTTACGAACTTACACAATACAAATCTCTCTCAATTAAAAAGATGGAAGTAAAAACCATTTTAAAAATGAAAGCAAACTTAATGGATCAAAATAAAAGATCTCAAACTCGAAGAACCAAAATAAAAACAACCATAAAAGTGTCAAAGTCTACAAGGTCATAAACCAACCTCAACCTTACACGACACACGGTAATGGGTGACAATTGTGAACCAAATAAACAGAGCTAGGTTTTGCTCAATAGTCAATCCCAATCCAATCCCAACGCAACGCACATTGTAAAGTGATAAGGAAACGGTAGAGAAATATATACTTACCAGCAGGAGAAAGGTTGTAGAGGACGTGTGTGAATTTGAGTGCGCTATCACTAATCCCAAGGGATGGAATATAATAGTGATGATCCCCACTATGTGTCACCGTCTGCCCTTCTTTCTTCCCCGCTGGGTCCCCTCTCACCACCTTCGGCCCAGTTTCCCTCGTCAGCGAAGCCAACGAAGCACTATTACAACATTAACCCAACAAATTAGTGACATTAATAACTCATCAAAGAAGTTTAACGACGTTGTTTATGAATTACCTGATGGATTGGAGTTGCTGTTTCTGGCGATCCTCTTCAGAAATGGTGGCAAAAGCAGAAGCAAAAGCTCCCTGTGCTCCTGTACTTGGAGTGTTCGGTGCTGATTTCTTTTTCTGAAGAGAATGAAGCTCGTCGATTGTCTGAGCTCTCAACGGTGAAGCAATGTCATCGTGGCACACACCCTCCGATGATGACTTCTTTTGCGTTTGGATCATCGCCAGCCCTTTACGTCCACTGCCAATCACTGGCCTCGACTCTCTGTTTTCTGTTCCTCTGTTATTCTCCATCTTGACCTTCAAAATTGTTAGTCTCACTCTCAGTTTATAATCTTTAATAAATAAAAAACTTACAACATTTGTATTTTCGGCCATGCATGCAAAGAATGAAAGAAATCATTGGAGAATATCTTTTCAAAGAAAATAACTTAAAAGAAAGGAGGTCGAACCTTGTGTTTTTTTTAACGAGTGAGTTTGATCTGGGTAAGATTCGAATCTGCAGCTAGACAGTTATATGATGGAGAAGAAAATGATTAGTAGTATCACCCTTTTAAAGGCTTTATTTCGATACCGAAGCTTTAACTCGGGTTCAGTTAATCATGGTTAACAAGTCCAACAAATATATAATAGGGAAATTTACAAGACTTTATAACCTGTTTTATATTAGGTACCGCTATTATAGTTTTGTCTATTAAACTATTCAAATCTATGATATTTTTAATCTCTCTATCCCCAATACATTTTTTAATTTTTTTAAGGAAAAGATTAAAAGAGAAAACCGTTGATAAAACATATGTTTCACCTAAATAAGTAACCAACTTCAATTCTTTATATATAAATATTAATTTTTACCTTTTCACTTTAAGCGGGATTTCCTCTCTCTAAAATGTCCAAGTTGATATAATTTTACTATTGTCCAAAATGAGTAAATATTTAGTATTTAGGAACTTATTTTATTCCTCTTGTATAATAACATGAATCATTAATTAAATTCATAATAGAATCTCTCTTGTGACTTGCGAGAGGTGGAAAGTAAGAAACATTACACTCACAATATTCAATAAATTTCTGTCCTTATAGAGATTTCAAATCGAAATGATTTCCTAAATTTAGGGTTTTACTTGAAAATTTAAAAAACTTAGGATTCAACCTGAAAAAATGGTATAATAATTTTACAAAAATTCTTGTATATAATAATTCTACAAAAAGACAGAATTGGGAAAGTCCCAAAAGTCGTGTCCAATATGGTTGAGACTGTCACGAAACCGACGTGCGTTTCTCATTCTAAAGGACAACTCCCGTGGTGCAAGATATAAATGTCACTCGCTGCACTTGGTCCACACCTGCATTGCCGTGTGTGTCCGAGTCAAATAGTGAGTAATTGTCAGGGTCACGGACTCTTTCTTTTTGGTTGTAGTTTGAGTAAGTTTAGGGTCCTTAACTATCATCTCTAGCTAATCCACACACCCAAACAAAAACAAAAATGAGAGTCTAATCAAATAATAGATGGCCTGCTAACTTAAACAAGGTCAAAGAAGCCAGCCACATGGCTCAGTTTTTTTTTTTTTGGGATAATCTTCTGACTTTGTCAATGTTTGTTATAAATTATAATCACCGCCACAAAGATATTTGAAGAAAAAGATGGAATTATACTAAATATATATACAGCTAAACACTTCAGCTCTTTGCAAACACAGACCAAATTCCCATCCCAGCCCACACTAAGCCTTAAATCCACCCACCCCGACCATCTCATTGCTGAAGTTACAGTCGATTCCAGGAAAGAGTAAAAGGATATTGAGAGGAGAGAAACCCCTTCAGTGCAACTAGTGGCCTTTACGCAAGGAGATGGAAACTATGAAGTTTCTATACTAGTGGCTAGTGCTAGAGATTAAGGTCTTCTATCTCATTATAGATTTGATATGACTTTTCATATGCATGGAGGGAGTAAGTGGAGCTGAGTTGGAATGATAATCGGCTGGGACTGTGCAAGTGTGCATTAAGGCTGATGTGCACTTTGTTTTAGGACTGTGCAGCATATATCAAATAGTAACGCTTCCCTCGAGTGCTCTTATGCAATAGATGAGATATTGACCGACATATGACCAATTTAAGACATGTGTCGTGTCCGTGTTTTTTTCGGTGCACAAAAACATTAGTGGTAAGGCAAATTATATAATATCATTATGCTAGAGCCTAGAGATGAACCACGAGAGATCTGGATTTATTTATTTATTTTTTATTGATAAAGATGGATTGATAATTTGATATAGATAGGCAAGATTTTAAATTTCGGGCCTAAAAGTTTATACTCGACCCCCTGAAATTTTGTGTCGTTCAAACAAACCCAAAAAAATTTGATCACGTACTTGGGCCATCATTGTCTGAGCCCTTCAAACCCAAAACAACAAAATTATCAAACATCCCTAAATCAGCCCATCCTTGACCCCTCAAAACACAAAACAACAAATTCCCCTATTTAATGATGTTATTTAATTTCTTATTGTGATTTGTCTCATTGTCCGATTGTGATTTGTTATTTATTGTTTGATTGAGTAATTTATTGTCTGACATAATGATGTTATTTGCTTATTTAATGAATGTTGAATGCCTTATATATGTGGTTTGTTATGGAAAGTAGATATATTATTATTATTTAATCCCAAAAGAAATTGGTTTACTAAATTTCGCAGCTATTTCCTTTTGATGTGCAAAATCAAAAGAATCCGTGAGAAAAATCATTGTTTATTTTATTGTGAAACCTAGCTTTTATAATATGGGCAGAACTTAGGTACTGTAAGATAGGTGCAATTCCTGCTGTACCCATGCTAAAAATGGGACACGTGGATAGTTAATTTGTTTCACTAAACGGCGTTATTGTTTTATTCTTGAGCCGTTTACTTTTTTTTTTGCCCCAGTCTCTTTGTGATCTCATCTCAGTTTTCTCTCTCATCTCAGCGGAGATCATGACAGCAAAGACCACGAAGGACAGAGCAGAGACCCACAACGGCGGAGAAGAAACCCACAAAGGGCGGCGACAGCGAAGGCGAGCAAAGACCCACAAAGGGCGGCGAAGAAGAAACCCACAAGGGGCGGCGACGACGAAGGCGAGCAGAGACCCACAACGGCGGAGAAGAAACCCACAAAGGGCGGCGACAGCGAAGGCGAGCAAAGACCCACAAAGGGCGGCGAAGAAGAAACCCACAAGGGGCGGCGACGACGAAGGCGAGCAGAGACCCACAACGGGCGGCGGAGAAGAAACCCAAGCTTCTGAAATACTAAATACTGATATTCTCTCACATTCACTATTCGGGTTTCTCAGAAATTGAGCTTCTGATCTACTCAATTTCTTTTCACTCTTGGAAATCACTTTCTGGGTTTTTAGATTCACTGGAAGTCTCAACTGGGTTTTCTTTCTCCACATAAAAAGATCTTGTTTTGGAGCTCAAATTTCAATTTCTAGTTTTTCCAACCATTTTGAGCTGCTATCTATAGTTTCTCAGTTTCTGTTGCTTTGATTATCAGCTTGTGAAGAGTAAAGTTTTTTATTCCTAAAATGGGTGATTGGCAGTTTGGATAGTAAAGTTGGAATTTTCAAGTTCAAGAAGGTTTCCTTTTTGTTGTTGCATCTGCCAAAGTTGTGGATATTAGAATCAGAATCCCAACCCTTTGCGGCTTTGGGTTTCTTCTCCATCGCCCTTTGTGGGTCTCTGCTCGCCTTCGTCGTCGCCGCCCCTTGTGGGTTTCTTCTCCGCCGCCCTTTGTGGGTCTCTGCTCGCCTTCGCCGTCGCCGCCCTTTGTGGGTTTCTTCTCCGCCGTTGTGGGTCTCTGCTCTGTCCTTCGTGGTCTTCGCCGTCATGATCTCCGCTGAGATGAGAGAGAAAACTGAGATGAGATCACAAAGAGACCGGGGCAAAAAAAAAAGTAAACGGCTCAAGAATAAAACAATAACGCCGTTTAGTGAAACAAATTAACTATCCACGTGTCCCATTTTTAGCATGGGTACAGCAGGAACTGTACCTATGTTACAGTACCTAAGTTCTGCCCTTATAATATTAAATCAATTTACCAAAAAATCGAACAATATAATAAGACTATTCAATCAACCATAATAACTCCAACGTTGTCCCACATTAATAACTCCATCATAGTAAGTTTGTCCTTAATTTTTTTGTTATCTCTTTCATTATACATGTTTGGTACAATGGTACTTTAGATGGACCACATTCATTAAATTGTTCTATTTAATAACATCTCTACTTTTTATTTATAGGACGAGAAACCTAACCAAACATGGTTCAAATCCACCTCAATTGGTTGACACATTTTAGTGTTCTCCCTATCGAACCCACCATTGAGTAGTAAACCTTGGAAATGCGACCCCACCTGCTAGAATCGTGTATTAGGTAATTTAGGAGAAACTTCTATTAGGGATTGAACCCAGGATGTATGAGTTTATAATCCATCCCAAGTCTTCCACCGTTAATTTCCTTTTTGATATATGATTGAATTGAAATATATTAAGAAACAATTATTTTGTGTTTTTTTGTCTGTAGATTTTTTTGTGAATATTGAATCGATGCTAGTTTTGATTCTTAAGAAACTTTGTTGGTTCCATTCTTGTCTGTATAACCAACAATAATGAAAGAAATCATAGCTTTATAGCCCAATGATAGTATTATTTGGTCCTTTATGAGGAGAATCAAGTTCAAATCCCCTAATAACAATTAAAGTATATATATATATATATAAAAAAAAAAAACAATAATGAAAGAAGGCCATTGGGTATTTCTCCCTTTGAACCTTTGGCACTTGATTTTGGGCATAAGAAATTGAAAATCACTTAACTTATTTGATAAGCGATAGAAAATCACACTTTATTGCATTCAAACTTTAAAGTGCTTGTAGGCTTCACGACCCACATTCCCATGGGCTTCGAAGCCCATTTCCTTATAAAAGTCAATGTTCGTTCCAGCCCATAAAGGCCCAAATTTCATTGAAGGTTGGCGATATAAATATTTTAGTGTTTCTTTGTGCCTATCAAATCTCTCTTTCCCGTTTTAATTGTGGCATCAAACAAGTTGCAACATTCAATTCCACTTATTTTTTTTCCTTTCCGAAAAATGTATTTTAAATCCCTATGTTATATATCCATGCAGCGAAATAGACAAATTAATTCGAAAAAATTACAATGAATTTTATACACAAATAGATATATCAACCACATATATCAAATACAAAATCTAAAAGTAATAATAATAATGAAAGTAGTAAAGAGTAAGACACACATTATACAAATAGAGCAATGCAAGTCAATAGATATAAATGAATTTCAAGTGTTTTTTTTAGTAATCGAAGAAGAAAAAATTATTCAATAGTCGCGGACTACTGAATAATCACTCTCGAAGAAGATACAAGTAATTACTCAATTTAGAAGACCTTGAGGTACTCTAGATTAAAATCTAATACAAATGAGTGAAAAGCTTGAAGTTAGACTACTCCTAATTGAAGGACTATGTTAGGACTTAGGACTACCACTAAGAGACTAAGTTAGACTACTTGTAGGATAAAGAAAAAGATAATTTGATGACTTGTGGTTAGGAACATTTCTCCATGGGTTGTACTCCTCCATTTATAGACAAAAGAATTCTTCCTGTCATATATAGGTGACCATTCCTCAAGGCAAAGAGAAGGATTTCCACTTCTTATAAGTACTTCTCTTAATCAGTTTATCTCTTAACATTTCCCCTTAAATGCTATATGACATAATTGCCAACTTTATAGATCACATATACCATGTTAGCATTATGGAAAATCTTTAAATTATTACCAATTTTACTATAGAAATCTTACAAATTGACAATACAATCAAGGTGCATGATTGATACCACATCAATAATATGAAATATCAGTTAAAAGTTGATCAATTTTAATGGTAGTTTAATTTCCTTATTTTTGTGTGTTGGGTTTAAAAGTTGAAATATCAGTTAAAATTTGTAAATATTTCTAAAATCATTCTAATATGATAGTTTAATTTTTAATATTTTAATGGTATAAATACAATGTACATTGTTTTACTTAGACTACGAGGTTAAGAGAAGTTTGCAATATGTTCTGCGCAAATTATGTCTGTTTCAGTCAGTAAAACCAAATGGCCTGCAGAATTTTGAGTGTCCTCATTTCATTCTCTCCTTCAAAGCAGGTGAGACCTGCACCAGTACTACCTCAAACACGTGAAAGAATTTGTGAAAGATCACCCAAACAAACATTTAAAAAACACAGTTTGCAACAAGATGGCAATCTTTATGTTCACTTGACGAAATGTATAGATTTTTCTAAGCATATTGACACCAAACACTACATAGTCTACTTTCTGATTGGTTGGAAAGTAGCTTTATGCACTAAAATCAACTCCTTTCTTGAATAGTGTTTAAAAGAAAAAAATAATAATGAGTGCCGTAGCCCAAGAAAATGCTAGGAGCAAGTTGTGCAGTTATCTTGGAATGCACCACAATCATGTACTGAAATAGAAAGGATAATAATTCAATCTAAAGATTGTCCAATGGGAAAACCCTAGTTTCGATTATGTTAACACAAATTGAGAACTACCAAGCACGAGTCCGAGCATCAATTGGACATCTGCTCTAGCTTGTCCTTCTTTCATTGTAAAACTCAATGGAGATACTTACACCATCAAATTGAAGAAAAAGATGCAGCTAAAGCTAGGAGGAATTCTTCAGAATTAAGGCAAGACTGTCGGGTTTTATTTGTTTTTAATACTATCATTTGTAAGGTTCTGAAACAAGTTGCTTGGTTTGATATTTAAACTGCACAACCTGTCCAACTCGACAATTTTATTGTTCTATTGTCGTTATTTTTCCTAAAAAGAAAATTATTTCTTATGTTGATCAATTTTCAATGCAACAATTTGTTCAATTTTTCTCAACCAACCACATGAAGTAACTTAAAATCAAAATGATGTCCGGTGCGTTAATTATACGCAATAAGAGCACTCATTTTAATTTATATTATTCACTACAAATTGAGATCTTACGTGCATTAATTATATACGATAAGAACACTGATTTTAATTTATATTATTCACTACAAATTGAGACCCAACACAGCAACAGATTAGTAGAGTTGAGACATGATTTAAATTTAGGACTACCTATTATGGAACCACGATAAATTAATTTGATAGGAAAATAGTGAATTTAACTATTTGTAACCATTTTTCTTGTAAAACTTTACTATATTTTTTTAAAGGCCTTCTTTAATAGTTGGCCTTTAATGCTTTTCACTTAGGGTGGGAGAATTGCATTGGCAATATTATTATTGGTACATCATGTACTAAAGCTTAAGATTTTCAATCATTTTTATGGTCATTTATTTTACAGCTCATGTTGCAACAGAATCTAGAAACTTTTTCATATTGCAGTCAAATCTTAAAAACCATACAGTCCCATATCCTAATATGTGAGTATATTTCTTCTCCACGACCATCTCATTAAAGTTGTGGCAAATAGAGGCCCTGAAATCTTAGTAGGCAATCTCTATCACATCTTTCACGCCCCACCTCTTCACACCTTATCTCTTTCTTGATTGTATCTTTCACATTTTGAGAATTATACAACCATGTCATGATGCCAATAGCTGTGGCTTTATTCACTAAAACTATTAGAGCCTTCCGTGGCACCTCTCACGACCACTGGATTGTATTTGTCTTGATATCTTACTAATTAACAAGATTTATTTAGTGTAAAATTCTGCATAGTTTTGAAAAGGGCATCCAGACAAGTTAGAAGAATCAAAGGAACAATGATAGTTTGATACCCCTTTTTATTTTAGCAGCATTTCACGTCGTTGTTGGGATCTTTGTCGGCATCAATGCAAATCTTCCTAAGCCCGGCCCAACTAAAAATTTAATACTTCATTTATTTTATTTTAAATTTTATAGAAGTTATGGTACTACATTCCTTATTTATTAATGGCCAAATTCCATAATCACCCCCTGGGGTTTGGCTCAGTTGCAAACAGACCTCCTGGGGTTTTGATTTTGCAATATAACCACCTGGGGTTTTTAAATTGGTGAAATTGACCCCTCTAAGTATATTTTTTTGTCAATTTTGCTAACAAAATTTGTCATATGCATTGTATGTGACCACTTTATAATAAAAAATTTCATTATTATAAACCCAAGTGCAATGCATATGACAAATTTTGTTAGCAAAATTGACAAAAAATATACTTAGAGGGGTCAATTTCACCAATTTAAAAATCTCAGGTGGTTATATTGCAAAATCAAAACCCCAGGGGGTCTGTTTGCAATTGAGCCAAACCACAGGGGGTAATTATGCATTTTAGCCTTTATTAATCTCAAATTTCACTATTACTTTTATCAGAAGCTATAAGCTTTGAAATATAACATCTCAAAGTAATTTTCCCCACCTAAAGAGATGGAAATGATTTTCCAAATTTTACCATTATATAGGCATATGATTTATTTTCACTCTCCAATTTCCTTTCCTCTAGTGGGTGTTTAGGGTTTAAATTTCGTTATAGAAAAAATTTATTTTACATTTTTTTTTCTCTTCATAATTTATATGAATTTACCATTGGTATCACTCACTTGATTTTTCAACAAATCAAAAAAAATCATAAAAAAAAAAAAAAAAAAAAAAAAAAAAAAAAAAAAAAAAAAAAAAAAAAGTTGTGGAACAAGTTGTATCATTAAACTTAATTTTAGGGTTTAGGAAGGACTAATAATTCATGCTTAGTTGAACTTCTAGGTACCAACAAATTAAGGCATAATTGTGAAGAAATATTTAATTGAGACAGAAAATTCTTTGTCAAAAAATGGTGGCCGGTTGGGTTTCTCTATTTTCTCCTTGAGTCCCCCCAAAAAAAGAAAAGAAAAATGAGTGTAGTAGTAACCTTGTGTTTCCATGAAGTGGGACCCAAATAAGATGAAGGACAGGCTGACCTTGAGAGTGTGGATAAAACGTGTTCTCCATCCGCCAATCAGAAGTGAGAAAATCACAAACTCCCACCCAAAAATCTCTCATTCCCCATTTTTGATTAAGCCAAAGCCAATTGGCCCTCTGCGACCACACCCTAGCTGGGTCAATTCTTTTGTACCCACCAAACAAAACCTCTTTTCCCACAAAAATAATTAAAATCAAACACTTCCTCTCAAGTTTCAACGAACTATACTTTCATTCGTTCAACAACTCCATTATCAACCAAATCTAGGGTTAGGGTTTGGAAAACTCTTGTCTTTGTTAACGCGATGGCCGTCTCGACGAGCTTTGCCGGTGCTAAATTGGAGGCTTTATTCCTCAAATCTTCGTCGTCGAGAGCCTCGCCTTCTTCTCAGCTGCCTTCGATATTTGGGAAACCCATTCGGAGTAGAAAAAGCTTGATTCAGAGAGGAGCTGTGGTGCCTTTGAGACCAGTGAGGTGCGAGGTTGCTGCCTCCGATGTTTCGATTCAGACTGATAAGCTCTCCGCTCTTGAACAGCTCAAAGCCTCTGCTGCTGACAGTAATGCTTCCCATTTCTCTCTCTATAATGTATTTTGATTCTTACATATTTGAATTTTGCTTTGTTCAATGCATTTCTCAATATTCAACTGTTGTGGTTTATATATATGTATATGTATGATTTTGGATGTTGAATGTGAATTTGAATTTGAATAAATATGTTTGCTTTGATTAAGAAATCTCTAATTTTTATTGGGATTGGTTGGAGAATTTGTATGCTTTGGATTATTGGACATAACCATCAGTAGCATCTCTTTCTTTGCCCAAAATTATGTAGGGAAATTGATGATTTTGTTACATATAGGGTGTCTAGAAGTAAGTTTTAAAATCCAAGAAAATTTCTTGTGAGTACTTCCAACGAAAAAAAAAAATGCGATAAGATTCACTAAAAATAGATCCCAATTGATAGTGTTGGGATTTATGCTCGATTTCTGATATACCGAAGACAACTTTTATAAATTAAAAGAAAAAAATTCGTTAAATGCTTAATTGAGAGTTTTGCAATTCTTTTGGACATACATTCATTAAATTTTTTACTGAAAGGTTCAGATTAATTTGTTTCAGGATATACAAAAGAAAGGAGTAGCATCGTGGTCATTGGGCTTAGTGTTCACACTACCCCTGTTGAAATGCGTGAAAAACTTGCCATTCCAGAAGCAGAATGGCCTCGAGCCATTGGGGAGCTGTGTGGTTTAAATCATATAGAAGAAGCTGCTGTTCTTAGCACCTGCAATAGAATGGAGATATATGTTGTAGCTCTTTCTCAGCATCGTGGTGTCAAAGAAGTGACCGAATGGATGTCAAAGGTTCTCTCCTTCTCTTGTTTATATGCCCGCTAAAATTCTTTCATTTACAGAATTTTGTTAAACTTGCCAAAGAAAAGAGATTTTCCTTGTGTGATAGTGACACATGAAATGAATTGGTCATGTTAAGAATGGTGCCACAGAAGACATGTGGTGCAGATGCTTTCCGATTGAGATCTGTCAGCCTTTTGAAAAATTTATTTGATCCAATTTGTCCCTGGGGATTTTGTTGTCCCACGCCTCTTATATTATGCACGATTATATTCTTTCTACTCTAATTCCATTAATGACTCACTCCTCAACCATGTAGTTTGTGGTATTTTCCTCCACCCCAACTGTGGGTAAACAAATTAATTGCTAAGTTGCACTGTTTAGCAGTAATGTGTCTGATTATCACATTTTATGAATCTGGTTATAGTAGTTAAATTGTGCTTTGCTTTTCTTTGGCAGACAAGCGGAATCCCTGTTTCAGATCTTTGCGAGCATCGTTTTTTGCTTTACAACAAAGATGTTACACAGCATCTTTTTGAAGTATCAGCAGGTCTCGACTCTCTTGTCCTTGGAGAAGGCCAAATTCTTGCTCAGGTTAAACAAGTTGTCAAAGTTGGGCAAGGAGTTGTTGGCTTTGGGAGGAACATTAGTGGGTTGTTCAAGCATGCAATCACAGTGGGAAAGCGTGTTAGGACTGAGACCAACATTGCTGCTGGAGCAGTTTCTGTTAGCTCTGCTGCTGTCGAGCTGGCCTTATTGAAGCTGCCTGGAACCTCGCATGCTACTGCTAAAATGTTGGTAATTGGAGCAGGCAAGATGGGGAAACTTGTGATCAAACACTTGGCAGCAAAAGGTTGCACAAAGATGGTGGTTGTAAATAGAACTGAGGAGAGAGTTGCAGCCATCCGTGAAGAGTTGAAGGGTGTTGAGATAATCTACAAACCCCTCACAGAAATGCTAACTTGTGCTGCTGAAGCAGATGTCGTGTTCACTAGCACAGCATCAGAAACCCCACTATTTTTGAAAGAGCATGTTAAGGACCTTCCCCCTGTTGGTGCAGAAGTTGGGGGTTTGAGGCGCTTCATTGATATCTCTGTTCCCCGGAATGTGGGCTCATGTGTCACAGATATTGAAGCTGTGCGAGTTTACAATGTTGATGACCTTAAGGAGGTAGTGGCTGCTAATAAAGAGGATCGCCTTAGGAAAGCAATGGAAGCACAAGCGATTATTGCTGAGGAATCAAAACAATTTGAAGCATGGAGGGATTCATTGGAGACTGTTCCGACCATTAAGAAATTGAGGGCTTATGCTGAAAGAATCAGACTTGCGGAGCTAGAAAAATGCTTGTCAAAGATGGGTGATGATCTGCCAAAGAAAACAAAGAGAGCTGTGGAGGATCTTAGCCGGGGTATAGTGAACAAGCTCCTTCATGGTCCCATGCAGCATCTGAGATGTGATGGGAGTGACAGCCGGACCCTGAGTGAGACCCTTGAGAATATGCATGCTCTTAATAGAATGTTCAGCCTCGAGACAGAGATATCTGTTTTAGAACAGAAACTTCGAGCCAAGGTAGAAAGCCAGAAGTAAGGTCCTTTATCAAATTTCATTCATAACACATCTTTTACTTCCTCTAATTGAATAAGGGGAAAATTTCCTCACCTTGTCATTATGAGTGTTGGCACTGTTGTAATCTTCAATTGGATAAGATAAACAGTGTTGGTCCTTGTAGGGGACCTCTTTCAGTTCGTTCATTGGTGTAAGACACTTTGGCCCAACTCTTGTTTGGGGTTCCTTCATATTTCTCAGCCTAATCTGTAGTGGCCATTCGGCTTTGTAGGATTCAAATTGAGGAATTATAAGGCTGGCTTGGTCTATGTATCGATTGATTTGTCCCCAGAGTTTATTGGTCTGTATCTGGGTCATGGTGAATCCTTGTAATTAATATACTGATGATTTCAATATGAAGATGAACTTGTAACTATTGTCCTTGATGAGTTTCCGTGCTGAATGTGACTACTTTTTGTCATATGTATATGATTAAATACATCCGGCTTTTGGCAATCATAACTATTGTGATAACTTGGCTGGACTTGACTTTTCCATCAGAATGGAAGTCGTGAAGCTTTGATTCTATACATGCCACAAACCTCTAATGGTACCTTATTGGCTCCTCTCCCCTTTTAAAGCAAAGTACAGGGTAAGGTCAGGGTTCATGATCAACCTTTGAAGCTTTAATTCTATATATTAAGCAAGGTTTATACTCTATTTTCACCCTCCTGGCCTCGGAAGATTAAAATTTACAAAAGAAAAAAGAAGAGAGGAAATAGATAAGAATCTGCCTATTCTAAAAAATTGTTCTGAATTTAGGGGTTGACATTGGCAATATTCATAAATCATTGAAAGTAATTTTTGCACTTATATTAGGTGTTTCTGTGCTATCTATTGAGTCAGCAATTTTCTGTTTTGCTTTATGATTATCATTTTCAGTTGATATTATTAAAGATACACTGTATTCCACTTCGGTAGGTTTGGCCATAAGATGTAACCAGAGCAGGCCAATTTCCTTTAACCATGCTATTTGCACTAAGTATGTCCATAACTTCAATTTCCTACCAAAAGACGCGGGTAATTCAGCAGTTAATGTTACGATACCTCTACGCTCATTTTAAGCCAAACCCATTATCATGATTGATGGCATTGTAAAGAACAAAGTTAGACAATTTCTGGGACCGTCTCACGTGATTAAAGCCACACCAGCCAACAACCACCCAAAACCCTTGTGCTCTGTTCACTCTCCGGATCCTAACTTGTCAAAATTCTCATCTACGTCCAGCTCTATAAACTTCAATGCTGCAGACGCCAGACAGGTAAATCAATCAACTAATAGTCTACAACACCTTCTCTTATAAACGCTTGTGTTATAGATAAAGCCCAATCTTCAAATGAGTACTTCTAAAATAGAATCAGAAGCCCACAGGAGTTTATATGGCAAAGGAAGAGTTCATTTTTAATCAATTTTGTTCAATATTGGATAAAGCCCAATCTTCAAACCAGTCCTATTATCCTATATCTAAATTCATCGGAAGCCCACAGGAGTTTATAAGGCAAATGAATAACTCATTTTTAACCAATTTTGTTCGAGATTTTACCAATTTAGTCGATTGACACCCGAGTAATGTTATAGGCACACAAAATTTCATAAACCATTATACAATATGTTAAATGGCAAGCTGTGATTGGTAGAGAAATTCATAAATTGAAGGCAAGATCAACCGTGGACCACAATGATAGTAATGGTTCACCACTCAGAAATTGTCACTTCGCTAATTAGAAAATTGTATGTGAAGTTTTGTCTTTACTTAACATTCATCATTGACAATTTGGCACCCATGGCCATGAGGTATGCCTAAGAAGTAAGAAAACAAAATAAATCCTTTTCAAACAAAGGCAAAGACCCCCATTTTTAGCTCCATCTTCGCATGGGGTATGTCCCAATTTCGTGAAAAATATGGTCAATGTTGAAGGCAAAACCCAACATATCGCGCCATCTTCGCAATGAACAAGACCCCTCAGGCTAGCTGGGGCTGGATTCCCTAAGCTGAACCATTGAAATTAAGGTAGGCCCAAGACAGGGAGGGCGATATATAACTACTACTCTGATGCTCAGGGTTCTATGATATTGATAACCCTCTCTACGTGGATTTGTTTTTTAGGCTGAAATTACACATGGATTGAGACGAGACACTGCAAGAGAGACTCAATTGTTATTTGCAATGTTGGCAATGACTAATGAGGCATGAGGCATCCTTTCAACCATGAATTATTTATCTGTCGCTACATTTCACAAGAACAAACAAAATTATATGGTAAGTCACAAAGTAATTAGTTAAAATTGAGACGTCCCTTCTGTTAGGTGTTAGTACAAGTATGGACACAACTCCCTCCAACCAATTTTTAGTCTTTTGAAAGTGTCCTATACGTCAAATTTCTATGGTAAAACAAATATTCAAGTCCCATAAAATGGTCCAACTCTCCAATTGAATAAAAAAATAAAATAAAAATTGAGCAAAACTAGGGGTGGCAAAAAAACCCCAAACCCATTAGCCCACCCAAACTCACCCACTAATTGCCCACCCAAACCCACTTATTTAATAAATGGGCAAATGGGTGCTAGCCCAATTAGACCCAATTAAGTTGAGTTTAATTGGGTTTTAATTGGGTTGCTTATTGGGCATCAACAAAAAGCCCAAAACCAAAAAAAATAATAATAAAATAAAATAAAATAAAAGCCCAAACACGAAAAAAAATAAATAAATAAATAAACAAAAAAAAAAGCAAGGAAAAATAAATAAAAAGCCCAAACCCAAAAAAAAAAAAAAAAAAAATTCTAAGAGGTTTTGGTCATTTTGGAGGTTCCAAGGGTATTTCAGTAATTTTTTTAAATTTTAATTGTTTTTTCATCCTTTTATAGGTATTTTGGTAAATATCAACTTTATTAAATGGGTTTAAATGGATGAGTTGGGTTTTAGCTTAGATAATTGGGTTGGGTTGGGTTTGGGTAATATCTACTTTATTAAATGGGTTTAAATGGGCTATTGGGTTTTAAAGGCCCAACCCATTTAATGCCCACCCAAACCCACCCATTTGACACCCCTAAGCAAGACCTTGAATTTAGCATATTAGGCACATTTTTTTTATTATGTTTTAGTTTCTAGTTTATCTTCATTCGAATGTGTATGTGTATAGTTACTATTAATCGCAACTGTGGGGCAACTAGTGGCTGCCGTGTGCTTAAAGCAAAATAATTGTAGACAAAAAGTTTGGCAAGAGATGGGGGCTCTCTCTTATATGAGAATACATGTTGTCGAGAAAAATCTTCAGCTCCTAAAGCCAAAGCAATGCCTTTGGTGTCGGGCAAGTTGGTCCCTTTTCTAGTCCTTGAATTTGACACTCGCATTATTTCTTACATTAACAGAGGAAAAGTCACAGAAACACACGAAGCCCGGACACCCAAGATTAAAAAAATAAAAATAAAAAAATAAGCAAAATAAAAAAAAGAAGCTTGATAGTTGAAAGGGGTCAGCTTGTTCACAAACGTGGACCTGTTTTTCACTCCTCATGACATGTTGTACAGAAAACTATTGCAGACGTGGTTTGTACTAGGAGCACAAATATGGTCCCCGCTTCTTCACAAGAATTTATCTAGATTTCTGCCTGTATGTTTGATCTATTGGATGTTCTATCCCCTCCGTTGGTTGGTGGAATTCTGATTCATATTTGTGGGGGACTGGGGGCATATGTCACTGGACATGGTCCACTACATATGGACCACACAATCACTCAATGTTTCCAGTTCAGCTCAGAGAGAGAGAGAGAGAGAGTGTGTGTGTTGTAAGTTGTAACAATACAAAGAAACAGCTGAAAATCGTGGCTAATTGGTTCAAGGCCACCTGCCAAGGACAGGAAGTCAGGAAGGGCATCAGATTGTAGAGATGCCGATAGATTTGTTTGGACAATAAGTGAGTATTGATGGGATCCACAGTGAACATATCGCTTGTGATTCTTAATGTACTAAAATTTTTCATCTATATAGAGGCTTGCCACTTGCGAGCGACATTATGACACTCTTCCACTGAATGGGCCTGATAAACACAATTTTTACTCTTCGTGCGACACATGATTTGGTGAGGACTATGTGTAAGTGTAATGCATTACTGATGCCTTGTTATGTCCTACATGATTTTCCATGGAAAATTCGTACATTTACTTCTTGCATTAGAATTAGCTGTTTATTTTTCTGTTTGTTCTTTTTACTGGGTTAAGAGGGATGCTAACCATATGGCTGATGCAATGGCCAAGGTTGCTCACTCATTATGCCTTCCGTTTTGTTGTAGTAAAGAAACTCTTCCACCTTCTGTTAAATAAACATGGCTAAGAGAAGTTTTTCTTTTATCTTCTTAATGAAATCTTCACATTTAGCAAAAAAAAGTAATGCATTACTAAATAGGCTATTCTAATTCAGAGAAAAAAGGAATAGGTTGTTCTAACGACTATCATATTCCAAACGACAATTGCTATTATTTTGCTTTCCATCAAAATGTAATGTAAAAATAAACTGGAATAATTGCTTGCATTTGCTTTCCATCATATCATGAAAATGTAGGTGCAGGTGGGTGGACTTGAGAAATGGAACCGCAACAAGGATTCACGGTTTAGCAAGGAATTCAGTCACCTAAACGATTCACTTGTAATGAGACCAATAAAAAGAAAAGAATGTACTCACTAGCAGGGCCATTCCAAACTTTTTGGGGGCTCAAGCCAAATCTTAAATTGGGGTTTTTTTTTTTTAACCATTTAATACTAAATTAAATTAATATCTATGATTTCTTTTACTAGAATTTCATTTTTCTTGCTCTTTTAGATGCAAAATTATTTATCAAACTTTTATAATCAATTTTCTCTAACATTTTCTTTTCAATTGATAAAATTGTTAATCCACTTAATCTTTCTTGTGACATAGTCGATCTTAGGTAAGATTTTATCAATTTTAATTTTGAAAAAATTCTTTCTGCAGAAGCAACTGTTACGGGAATTGTTAATAAAATTCTATATGCGATGCATGCATTTGGAAAAGATTTTAGTTTTTTTAATATAATTCAATATGTTAACTGAAGTGCTCTTGTTTTCTTCTGTTTGTATAACTTCTCTTAAAACTTTTAATTCCGAAAATAAATCGAAACCATCAACATCAATGGAATTTTTATATGTGAGAGCACTTTCGAGACAAAGACATTTATCTTGTAAGCTATCATCGTCAAATGATTTTAATTTTTTGAAGCTAAATAGAAAACCAAAAAGTTCTTCATATATATGAAACTGTTCAAACCTTTGCTCAATTGAGGAAATAGCTTGATCAACTATAAATAAGAAATAATCGGTTCTAAAAGATTCTTCAACGGATTGTGTTATCTCGTGAACAACATTTTCATCAAAGTGTTTTTTCCTACGAATTACACGTTTTTCTTGAAAAACCGGTTCAATTTCTAATTCTTTAGCAATCTCTATGGCTGAACTCATAGCAGTTGCAAATCCAGTTCCTCTATAATTTTTGAAAAAATCTATAAGAGTTTTTAATTTATTTATAGCCACATCAATATGCATATCTTTAGATTGTAAAATTTTACTAACTAAATTGACCGCAAATAACACTTCATACCAAATAGTCAAGCTTAATAAGAATTCAAAATCTCCAAACTCATATTTTGCTAAACAGTTAGCTTCACTTCTTGTTTTAGAATCTTGATCACTACTTTCTACTAACTCTAACAAAGCATCCCTTATTTTTGGAGCATGAAATCTTATAGCTTTAACACTTTCAATGCGACTTTCCCAACGTGTTTGTGATAACGGCTTAAGAGTGAATTTCGATAATTTTTTTAAAAAAATATTCCATCTCTTTGTTGAAGAAGAAAATAATGTATATAAACGTTTTATCACTCCAAAAAAAGATACAGCTTTAGTACAAGAGTTTGCCATATCACAAAGTACTAGATTAATGTTATGACTACTGCATGGTGTGTAAAATGCTTTAGGATTAATATCTAGAAGTTTTCTTTGTACACCTTATTTATTTCCTTTCATATTAGATCCATTATCATAACCTTGTCCTCGTATGTCATTAATGTTAAGTTGAAATTTCGTTATTACATTTATAAGTTCATTAAAAAGATCTAAACCAGTAGTGACATCTATTTTTATAAATTCTAAAAAATATTATTCTATTTTTATTGGACCTGTTGAAATATCCACGCATCTTAGTATGAGAGTCATTTGTTATTGATTACTTATATCAGGAGTGTAATCAAGTATAATTGAAAAATATTTTGCATCTTTAATTAACTTTTTAAATAATTTTACTTCTAATTTCATTTGCTATCATTTGTATCAATTCATTTTGAATTTTATGACCAAGATAATGGTTATGAATTTCACCTTGTTGAATACGATAATATGTTCTTGCATCACTAGATCAAATTATGCAATCATTTCAATTAAACTTAAAAAAATTCCATTATTTTCTTGATAAATTTTTTCTTTTGTTCCTAGAAATGGAAAATTATTTTTACCTAAAGTCTTTATGATTGCAATAATTCTTTGTAATGCATTTTTTCAACGATCTTTCTCTTTGTTAATTAGTTCTTGAACACTTTTATCAATTATTTTATTTTTCAATAATCTTATTTGTAAATCACTCCAAGTGTTCATATTAGTAATATGCTCACTACTTGTTTCATGTCTTTTTATTTTACCACTAAGATTTCTCCAATCATTAGTTCCTTGATTAGCTAATTAATTTGTACAAGATTCCGAATTAAACAACTTACAACAAAAACAAAATACGCTATCTAATTCATTTGAATACACTAGCCATTTTCTATCATGTTTCTCCCTATTTGATAAGGTTCGAGTGTAATATGTAGTAGAAAAATGCCTAGAGTTTCCATCTTTAGGAAATTCTAAATCATTATGTCTAATTGGACCATTTTCTACTAACAAATCTCTCAATTTTGAGTCAATATTTTTCCATTGATCATAAATATTTAAAGCAAGTGTTTGTTAATATATTTATCATAAATATTTAAAGGCCTATAATCAAGTGTTTCGTTAATATATTCATTTGCTTCTAAATTTTTTTCATGTTCTTCATCAAAAGTAGGTATATTAAAATTTTGACCATCATTCGGTATATTTTCATTGTTATCTTTTGATTGACTATCATTAAGATTATTTTCATTGGTATCTTTCGATTGACTATCGTAAGTTGGTATATTACACTTTTGACTATCATTCTAAATATTCTCATTAGTATCTTTTGATTGACTAGCATTAGGATTACTTTCATTGTTATCTTTCAATTGACTATCGTAAGGATTATTTTCATTTGTATCTTTTGATGGTATTATTGTATTATCTTCTAACTCTTTAAAATGAATTTCTTGTTCATTTGTTGAACTATCACCTAATTTTTCTGTGATATTTTGTTTATTACTGGTAACAAATTTTTCAAGAGCTCCCTTTTGGGATTCAATCAATTTTTCTATTATTTTTTTTTTTTTTTTTTTTAAGTTTTTGATGCCCTAGATTCATATTTTCGAGGAGCCATATAGTGAAAAAAAAAAAAAACAAAAAACAAACAAATAACAACAAATACTTTTACAGCCAAAAAACAAATAACAGCCAAAACAACATATAACAATACTACAATAGTACCTAACTAACAAGTAAAATTTAATAAAATTAAAATAGAAAAGTATAGAATAATAGAACCTGGTTACGCTGATTTATCCCAATACAATGATCTACTAAGATTAATACCAAAAGTCCTGAACAATGAATATCACAAATTCACAGTTTATTAAATCTTAATTTACAAACCCTAATTGCAAAGAAAAAAAAAATTATTCAAGAGGGTAAAGATTGATATTATTACCTATTTATGTGTTGAATCCAATTTTTGTAGAAGATTCTTCAAGACTCAAATCCTCAAATTTGAAGCCAAGAAAAAATAAAAAAGATATAATATTTATTGACTATTGTAGATTTGTAATGAGAGAAAGTAATCTTTTTAGAGAGAGAAAGTGAGAGGTGTGCGTACGGTATGAAGAGAGGAAGAGAGAGCAATACGTAGAGAGAGACACAGCGAGAGCAATACGTAGAGAGAGAGTCAGAGAGAGCAAACGTTTACTGCCTTACTTGGACCACTGGTAGAAACGTGGAGAAAAAGAGAGAGAAAGAGACGTTGAGGCCTTAAAGGGGAGTTGAGACATGTCACATGCGTATAGAGAAAAAAAAATCTTGAGTTGTGCTGTCAGTTGCTGTGTGACTGCTGCAAGTGGCTGAAAAAAAATAAATTTAATTGTGCTGTTGTCAGTTGCTGTGCGGCTGCTGCTGCAAGTGGTTGGAATTTTTTCTTTTTTAATTATGTATTTTAATGACCTAGTGGGCTGGGCTTTTAAAATTTTGGAGGCCTCAAGCCATTGCTTAAATGGCTTTATGAGTGGGCCGGCCCTGCTCACTAGACTAGTGTCCAACCGGAGGAGTTGGTCGGAGGCACTTCGATGAGCAAGTTAATGGGGAGGAACATAAAACAAGCTCATAGGAAAGAAAAAAAGAAAAAAGAAAAAAAGTCATAGTTGTGGGAATGACGATGACATTCCTTCTCTGATTGCTTAGGAGATATTTATAGGGCTCCTGAATGGCAATTTGGTGAACAACTCCCCCACAAAGTTAAGAAAAGACCATATAACACATTATCCCCTCAGATCGGCTAAGGGACGTGATACTAGGGTGGCATTCCCAATGCTACAAAGAGTTGACTTTTATCCTATTGCATGGAAAACCGTAGTTGGTGGAATCATTAAATGGGGGTGATGGTGCTCATTGTGTACTTCTTTTTAGCCTGCCTCCAACCTCTAAATTGACTCCATCAAACCTGATTTGATGTAGGTTGCTCCAGGCTTGTAGTTTGGCCTATTCGAGGCGTTGTTTGATCGTGTTTGGCCGTCTTGACCAAAGGACCATGCTAGAGGGCCGGTCTAGCCAGTCAACCTTAAGTTTGGCAAGTGCCTTTAGGTCAGCCACAAACTGCGATTTGGGCCAAACCTAATTGGGTTTATGATTGGTTGATTTAGTCTTCAGTATTAAAATGTGTTTGACTTTCCTTTGTTTGACTTTTTCAATGCATGTGATTTTCCTTCATTCCCTATTGAATTTGATTGCATTTTATTTTTAGGACATGTTTGGTACACAAAAATGGTTATTACAGTGTAATAGAAATCAGTATTACACTTTGTGTATTTCTTATTTGATATGACAAATATGTTATCTATGACTAACATTTCGTATTTAATCCTTGATTATGCAAACAATGAATGTATGAATTATTTTTGTTTTTCTTATTTTTTATTAATTATATGACGGATACCTGAATTTGTTTATATTGACCATTGAACCTTTGAAAACTAATCTTAAATAGGGCAAAGGTGGGTGCCTAACACATTCTCACTTCGTAATGTAGCCCCCAAACTTAGTGTATGTGACGTAGATTTGGTTTTTCCAATGCAATTTTCTTTTGGTAGATTGTAACTAGGAAACATAGATTTCTATTTCCCTTTATTAGATTGTATTTAGGATCAAAATCATGTAATATGTTTTTTTCTAAATATTTTATGTAATTTTGAATTATTTTTTAATAAAGTTTGTTTGTAAGGTTTCTTAATTTTTCCTTTGTAATTAAATTAAGCGGCAAGTTAGGTGGCCCCTACCTGGGCCATCGTCAAAGAGTGACAACTCATTGTTTTTGTTGTTGGGGTTTACTCGTAGGCCCCCTCTTTCGAAGGGGCACTTCAGGTGAACTGGGTGACCATAACAAAGCCTTCTTCCAGATCTTGTAATCTTTGATCCCCATAACAAGGCCCAAGTTATAGGTGGATGAATTTGAGATCTACTCACTAGGCCAGTGACCAACTGATTGGGTAGAACAAGATCAAAAATAAAAAATAAATAAGAAGAAAAAAAAGATAGAGTGTTGGAATGAAGAATGCATACCTTCTCCAAAGTCTTAAAGGGTACTTATAGGAAATGTGGTGGGGCTTTGGTGGACAACTCCCCGCAAAAAATTAAGGAAAATACCCAACAATATGCCATCCACTCATGTGGGTTAAGGGGACGTGATCCAAGCCTCCTAGGGCAGTATATTTGATGCTACACAGGGTGGCTTCTATCTCATTTCTGATGTGAGGGTTGATGGTACTTTCTCAGAATTTATTTTTAGGCCAAGATCATCGTCTGTCAACCTTTTTGTTGGCTCCATTGAACTTGGTTGGTCCAAGCTTGTAGTTCGCCCTTTTTGAGCTATTGTTTCATCATGTTCGGCCGTCTTGGACAATAAGACCATGCTAGGGGTACCGTTTGGCCATCCGACCTTGAGCTTGGTAAGGTCGACCACAAACTGTAGTTTTAGGCCAAATTGAAACTTGGTTTTATGAGATCCTCCCATCTTCTAACATTAATAAATAAATAAAAAACAAGACTAGATGTTCGAGTAGTTAAAACAATTGAAAAAAAAAAAATCGATCAATCGAATATTTAGCAACACCACCGCTAATAATGGAATAAAGGAAACCAACTCCAAATTGTAAAATAATAATAATAAAAAAGAAGAAAACAATCAGATAAAATGGGCTTCCCAAGTGTGGAAAAATATGTACTTAAATATAAAAATGAAATTTTCGGATTGAATAATGTTTCACTACAATTTAATAATTAATTAAGTTACCGTAAGACCAAGTGAAAGCAATGTTTTGTAAATTTACTTGATTTTTCAATTCTTATGACCAAAATCTTTAGGATTTTGAATGTAATAATATCCCATCATTTTTTACTTCTTAAAAGAAAAAGAAATCTTATCAAGAATCTTATAATTCAATTAGTATTATTTGTTGTCTTTTTTAGGAAGTGGATCAAAATTCAAATTACTCATTTTCCAAATATTGAATTAAAAAAATAAAAAATAAAAACTTAAGGTTGTAACACTAGTCTTACGTAGGTAAAGAATAAACAAGAATATGAGGTTATTTTAAACCTTTGAACATCATCCAACTCAAAATGGGGACCGCTTGCTTCCATGAGAGTGCCAATTCATTTGGAGAAGACAGAGCGAAAAGGAGACACATTATCTTTGTTGGAACCAAAGGGTATATAATGTTCATCGTAATTCTCAATTCAAAACATGTCATCACGTTAAAGAGATTAGAATCACAAAAGGAAATGATTTGTTCATCATTCAAGTCATACCTACTCCATCATGCTGTCCTACACTTTTTTCCAAATTGTAGTAAATAATCCAAACTGGCCACTTTCCTTCTAGACCACACCAACCTATCAAACAAAATAAGTACATAATAACTGGATCAATTTTTATAACAAAGTGAAGATCCAATCGAGACTCTCTTGAGTCAGCTTTTTTCAATTCAATGAAAATTGAAAACAACTCCATTACAACATTACACTAAAAGCATTTTACTACACCTTTTTAAGTTTAAATGCCTACCAAGTACAAATGGAGTCTTTGGAAAAAGAGAAAAAGAGATTACAAAAAGACAAAGCTTAAACACCCACCACCCACCCAATCAATTTCTCTCATCTTCTTCTGCACAAAAGGGCCGCGCCGTTTGCTACCACCTTGCTCTATTTTCATATCCATTCTCAAAACCAAAGCACACTCTTTTTCTCTATTTTTTTTTTTTCCCTCTTTGTTTTCAAATAAAGATTATTTATTTATTTATTTAATTGTCAGTGAAAAACTAAATTATTAAAATCTGGCATTTTCAAAGCCGTGCAAATCACTGACTCGATTCAACGACTTCTTCATAATAGCTACTTTAGCCAGCTTCTCAGCCGCTCTCCAAGCCGATGAAGGCGTAACCGGCTCACCATTCTCATCCACCATCGCAGCCATCATATCCCTCTCGTGTCCTCTCCTCCGTTGGATCATAATCTGTTGTTGTTGCTGCTGCTCCAGCTGATTCTGTCTCCTCCAATGAATCTCCGCCAGCTCAACCTCCAAGCCACGAACATACTCAGAACTCGAACTCGACTGCATTAACAAAATACGAGCCGAAGCAAGCAAGTGATGAGCGTTGGACAAGTCATTGTTGTGTTCGATTAACCGTCGTGATTCAGCTATGGCCCGCGTAGTAATAAAAAGGTTTCTCAGCCGTTCGATCTTTGGCTCCGATGATTGAACGGCGTGGGGTCGAGGCACTAATAGAGCTTGTTCTTTCCCATATACAACCTCTTGAGTAGCGGGATCTTTGTAAAGGCAACGAACAGACATCACGTGGTGGGACCCAATACCCGACGTTGGAACCTTAAGCTCCACCAGTAATTCCCTCTCTTCCTCCGCGTACAAATCACCCACCCGCACCGAACCAGACCCGAGCACTGTGGGCCGTCCATTACATGAATAAATCGCTGAAACCTCAACCGTCGATGGAAACCCAATCTGAATCCTTAGATCCTGCGCCACCACACTTAACAACCCACCCACGCATTTCGCAAAAGCGTCTTCAGCCGGCTCTTGACTATAACCCCCGTTTTCACCAAACCCAAAAGCATGAACTGGGATCTCAATATGGGAGAAACGAGTAGACGACACGTGGCTTGAGCCTTGCCGTTGGTTACTTTTATTATTAGAATGGACACGTTCATCTTGACCGTCAGATAACAGCATGATACTCGCTACAGGATTTCTCTCCCTCCGATCTTCCAACACTTTAGTAGCTTTCCTCAACGCATCACCAACGCTAGTGCCTTGACCACAAATGAGCCGGTCAACGATGCGCCGAGCCGCGCGCTGACCTTGAACAGTCATTCTTTTAAGAGGTAACAGTCTCTTTGTTGTGGCGGAGAAAGCCACGATGGAAAGCCGATCGGAGGAGCCGAGCGAGGAAATGACTAAACGCATAGCGCGCTTAAGCATTTGTAATTTAGCTCCGGTCATGCTTCCACTCACATCAAGCACCGTCACTAAATCAATCGGCGCGCGGTGCAATGGGTCAAGTAGCGCTGAAGCCGCCGTGTTACGCGCCGGTGGAGGCGGAGCTTTTACTCTGAGTGCCACCACGTAGCTCTCGTGGGACCTACCCACTGATATTACTGCAGATTCAGGTAATAGTCTAACACGAACCACGTTGCTTGAATCTCTGTTGTTGTTGTCTGAAGATGAAGGGTTTCGATTAACGAAGAATCCTTGAAACTCTTCGACGTCGTCGTTTTCGTCTTCTTCTGCATTCTCATCTGCCTCCGGGATTGGGATAATCCTTGAACCAGCTGTTGGAGATAGAAGCGGCTCATCATCATCGTAGGATCTTAAATCGGACGGTTTTGGTTGCTGTATCTCTGGCTTTGGATTGAGAACTCTAGGAGATGATTCCACGATCGTTTTGTCTTCAATATTGGGTTTGATGATGTCGTTTTGGTCCTGAGATTGTGAACCGAGATTCTTGTGGATAGCGAGCAAAGGTACGTCTTTCCAGTTTGCGTTACAGACAGGGCAAACGAGTTTGCCATGCTTGCGCACGTGTGAAGCTATGCACGGGAAGTGAAATGCGTGACTACACTCCGCTGTGTAAATGGCCGTGCCTTGTCCAGTCTTCACGCTATTCAAACATATTCCACAGCTACTCTGTAAAAAATATAAAAGTAGAATAAAACGATAAGATTTTCAATTCTTGATGATTTGGATTTGGTATTGATTCGAAAAGTACTTACTCTGAATTTGAAACTGTTCTTGAAAAGTGACAACTTGAGAGGGGATCGAGGAGAGGTTTGGTTAGAGGCAATAAGTGATCTTGGGCTTTTAGAGGTCTTGGGAGTGGAGGTTTTGCATTGAAGTCTGGGACTTTCATCAACAGTTGGTGTTTGAGTAGACTCTAACGACGTCGTCCTGCAACGCAAGCGAGGTGTGGAAGGGTTGCTACTACCACCGGAGAGGAATCCCAATCTGGTACAGCTTCTGGGGCTTGGACTGGAACTAGGGCTTCTCTGTTGCTTGTCAGATATTGGAGAAGAATCTGGGTCTCGAGGGATTGTAGTGCAAAAGGCTCTTCTCCAACCAGTACCCATTTCTCAGATACTCTTAAAAAGATCTTTCAATGTAATAGCTAGATAGATGGAATAGAAAGATAGATACTTTTTTTGTGTTGCTTTTTACTGCTCTTTATGTATCTCATCCACCAGAGATGAAGTTGATAATGAAAAAGAAGTTTTATTTTCAACGATCTGATGCTGCCACGGAAGACAAAAAAGCAGGATCTTGAGCATGGGATCAAATGAAACAAAACAAAGTGACAAAGTAGTGAGATTTAAGATAGATAGTTAGAGACAGAGAGAGAGAGAAACCCAGACCCAGAACTAAACCTTTCTCTCTTTCCCTTTAGCTCTCATTTTTCTCTTTGTCTATATTGCTTTCTCTATCGATTTCTGCAACAGAAAAAGGCTTGAGAAGTTGAGATCTTGATCTACCACGTCTCTCTCTCTCTTTCTCTGTGAGATACGGAGGAGACGCTTTTTCTTGCTTTCAATATTTATATTCATTGGAAAACGTAATTTAGGAATTTACCGGCTAACCGGCACGTGTTGGTTTTTATTTTTAATATTACTTACCTCCTTTAGTGAAGCAGATTACCGCCAACGACCTGTTACCGGATGACCGTGCCTTATTTGATCCATGCTCTTAACGATTTTTTTATTATAAAATATTATACTCCACGCGCCTGGAAAGCGAGTAGAACTCGAATTGCAATGTCTGACTGGATGCTTTACTATGCACTCAAGTGTACTTGAATTCCTTTATAGAAGAATCATTAGCCGTTGATTAATTGGGTACTGTATTGTGATGATGATCCCAATCAAATGCTAGTTCACGTGAACGTACTGTAGAAAAGTGGGGCCAATTTAAAAACCAGTTGCACGGTGTAGAGGTTAAGAGCTTTCAGATTTCCATGCACTCGCAAATTTTGGCAGGATAAGAAAAAGGAACCTAGGATAGCAGGGAGGCATAGTATGATAGTAGTAGAGTGGTAATTTATGAAGTGAAAACCTTTGGTGTCAGTTTCCAGCTTTGCATATCTTGGATTGCTAATTACCGTTTCAGCGTTGAAAAGCAAATGCATTAATAGCAATTAGAGGGAGGTCCAGAATATCAGAGACCTCATCAGAGCTCAGACACCCACATGACCCGTCCTCTCTAACATGTGTGTCAGTGGTTCGGAGACCACCATGCACAGAACCTCCTTTAGATACAACCATATATCACGTCCTTATCAACTCCCTTGCGGGTACATCTATATACTGCAATGTCTTGGAATTATTTTGGAAGTTTCAAAGTTACTAGTCCAGCTTGGGTTGAGACCTGAGATACTATCTGTAATAGGTATTGAGTGGTTGTTAAAAATTTAAAAAAATAAAATGGTAAAAGTGAAAAAGTTATGAAAGAGAAAAAATAATTGCAACCCATGCAATATTCATACATGAGATCTCAATCTATTAGTGACATTTTGGAAAAAAATAAAATTAAAATAAAACCAGGGTCATTAAACATGAACTAATCGTGGATAAGTATAACTATATATGGGTTTTAAACTTTTATGTAAAGAAAAAGCATTACTAAATAAGGATGGAGTATATAGTAGGTATCCATGACAAATAATATGCCACAGATGATTTGTTACAAAGTTACCAAGAATAGGGTTGCGTTCATCATGCTATATACATAATTAGCCAAGTCTTTTTTTAAATTTTTTTTGGGTAGGTGAGGCATCAGCTTAGGCCTTAGGCACACATTGAATGTTGACTCACCTGCCTATTATATTAATAATATATATATATTTTTGGACTAGAGTATAGTTAAAATAGTCAAGTAATAAAAACGTAATCACAATATTAAAAGCTTCCAAATTGAAATATTATAGAAAACAGTGTGCTCGAAATGAGATATATTACCAGCTTATTAGTAAGATAGACAGTAGTACAATTTTTAGATATAGGAGGACAAATTACAAAGCAACGACATGGACAGGACGCCTAGGTGAGTAGCTAGCCCCTTGTTCCTTTAATATTAAATTAAATTACATGGCCAACTCTCTTATTGAAAATCTAAATCAAAGCTTTCATACTAAACCACTCAGAGTTAATTGCTTGAACTTAGCAACCCAATGCAAAGGAGGAGGTTCACACGGCTGTGGTACCTTCCCGAAAAGAGAATCACAGTGTGATTTTGACAGCAAACAGCGAGGCTTGAGTTGAGAGTGTCATCAATAGTCAATAATTCCGACACTCACATGGGACCCCTTTTAGGTCTCTGATTCTAACGTCGTTAGCCAATGCTGACGTTTTTTGAAATATTTTAAGTCATTAGGAATAGCCACTGGTGAACTGGGTTTGTCAAATGTCAACTCCTTCCGGGAATAAAGTATGAACATAGTCTTACCCTAATCATTATTTAATTAGTAGCTATGTAATTTTTAATTTTTAAAGTTAGGCAAAGTAAAGCCACTTTTTATTTTCTACTTCAATTTTCTTCTAGAGGAAGGTTTCCCGTTTCCGTATAGAACGAGTTCTTGTTTTCTTGTTTTTACTCCTTTGGAGGATGGGCTAAAAGAAGGTAGGTGTTGGTGTTGTTTGACCAAATTTTTCTAGTGCTTTTGTTTTGGAAGACAACACTCAACTCCTTTAAAATGACTCACCGGAACAATTTTTAATGTTATGGAAATTGGCCAAATGAGATTTCATTATGGGAGTGATAAAAGAACTTGACTTCTTTGTAAGAGTTTTTGGATATGTTAGGATTGAGAATGAGAAAGGGGGTAGGTTTTGTAACTCTGTTCAGAACAAAGCATTATGCAACTTGTGGGATATCTTGTGATTGTTTAGGCTTTTTAATTTTGCCTGAGTTGTAATGGATTTGTTTCCTAGTTTAACCTGTTGTTTATAACAGAGTGCACATAACCACTTTATTATTAAAAATATATTAATTTTTTAATAAATTGTAACCTATATTCATTTTGACATAAGCTTTAATAAAAATTGGATTGGAACATGTATGCACGTTTAAATGTGGTTTTTAATATAAGAAAACATACAAAACAATAAACATATTTACTAGATTTTGTCTATTTGTCAAGGTTTTTTTTTTTTTTTGCATGAATAAACCGTTATTTTTTCTCAAAGTCAAAGATCCACTTTTGAATGAAACGATTTTTGATAGTTATATAATTATCAAATACAACTTAGGTGAATTTGTGTCATTATGTAATTCTCCCAAAATTTATTGCTTATAACACAAATGTTTATGGAGGAGAATAAATCATTACAAAAACAATTTGAGGTCCTATTAGCTTATTATTATTATTATTAAAGGCAATAATAACCTAATTGAGTCGATGATCCAAATAAATATAATCGTCCATCTTGGTGTCACAACGCTTATGATCAAAATCTACAAACTCCCCATAACCTCTTAAGGAGCGAAAGGTAGAAAATTCGACGAAGAAGGTTCGTCCAACATGACCCTCCTGAAGTCGTCCAATCATATTCTCCAGGATCATCCAATCGGCAGGCAGCGATGTACAAAAAATACTGAGATTAGTATGTGTCTTGGTTTGGTTTTGATTTGGTTTATTATCTTCTTCCTTTGCATTGACGTATTTATTTACCAACAAGGTGTTAGCATCCCATGTGTGATTCCTAAGTCACCAACGGATTGAGATCCCATGCAATATCTACGGTATTGCATGAGCTGCAATTCATTTGAATGGCTGGGATTTAAAGTTAAAAAGTTAACTTTTAATCTCAGCCTTTAAATAAAAAAAGCAAAAAAATATAAGAAGGATAAAATAGTAAAAGATTACAAAAAGTAAAAAAAGTTAGGCCAAATTACATATTACACCTTTTAAGTTTAGTCAAAGTTCAATTGAGTTCTCTAAGTTTTGACCATTTCAATTCAGTTCTCTAAGTTTCAATCCATTTCAATTTAGTCCTCTAAGTTTCAATCCACTTCAATTGACCATTTTCCGTTAAATTAAGTTAACACCGTTAGTTTTCAATTTAAATTGGTTTTCCGGAATTTTCATTAAATATATAAAACTAAAAACTATAACCTCTGGTGAAACTCATACCCAAACATCAAAACTAACGCACATAGAAACATATCCCCAAATCATGTTAAAATCAAAACCAAAACCCTCAAAAAACTCGCGTAGTTTCAGCATAAACGTACCCAAATCTGGGTTCTTGAGCGAGGACTTGGTACTCCGGAGTCTTCTTTCCTTGCCGGGTTTGTGAATTGGAGGGAGATGGTGTCTGAGGTGAGGTTGGTACTGAAACTAAACCTGACATCGCTACAAATTCAATGAACCTACAATTCCAATTCCAAAGTTAGAAACTTGAAAGATTTTAAAAGGGTTAGGTAAATGTGGTTGAGATGTTAGAAATGGGAAAATAAAAATTAAAACGTTATAGGAAAGAAAGGATTTTTTATTTTTTTTTTGGGTTTTCCAATACCAGCAACGTCAATCTCCCACTCTTGCCTGGGACCTTGCTGGTTCTTGTTCTTTTCCATAGTCCATGGCCCTGCAAAGATGTCTTTGAAGCAGCTTCCCTGCTCGTCTAAGCTCTGCAGATCTATCTGATATGCTCCACATACCCACCACCCACTTTCACTCTTCTCCATCATCTCTCCCTCTTTATTTTCACAAATAGAATTTCCAAAAAAGAACCGTTTGGGTTTTGGTTTTGATTTTAACATGATTTGGAGATATGTTTATCTGTGCATTAGTTTGATGGTTGGGTATATCATATATGAGTACCGGCGAGAATAGTTGTTAGTTTTTAATATTTAATTAAAATTTCAGAAAATCAATTTTAAATTAAAAACAAATGGTGTTAACTTAATTTAACGGAAAATGGTCAATTGAAGCGGATTGAAACTTAGAGGACTGAATTGAAGCAGTCAAAACTTAGAGAACTAAAATGCATTGACTGAGAAAAAAAAAAAATTGAAGAACTTGATTATAAGAAATCGAGAAAAGTTGAATTAAAATATTTATTTATTTAATAAGAGATTTGAAACTTATCCAAAGTTACTCAAATATTTACATTCTCAGCACAACGGTTAATCATTTGGTTAATCTTTACCGGAAGTTTTTATATAATTTGATTACTGATTGAAATTCAAAGAAGATGAACTAAAAAAAAATAAAAAAAACTTATATACAAAGGGAAATTACTCGATTGTCTTGATCATCATTATTATTATTATTTTTGTTTTTGGGTGAAGAAGATAGTCTTGAACTCTTGATTATAGATTGATATATAATATTGGCTGACGTAAAATATTTGTGTGAATATTAAAGTGCTCATAATGGGAAACGATCAGTTGAGGGACACCCACAGTATGTATACTCGATCGATCCAAAAATTCTTGATGGAACTCAATATGACTTATATAATAAGCATGGTGTATAGTGTATACTTGATTATCCTGCTAGCTGTTGATGTAGCATGAAGATCATTTTCCATGATTCAACATGATTCAACAGAAGACGATTCGCCCATTCCCTTTATTATACAATGGGTACGTCCCCATCTAATCATAACTCTTTAAACTTCAATGAGGCACACCATATCAGCACTTGGAGGACGTTAGGAAGCATGATAGTCAATAATGGAGCAGTTTTAAAGCGGGACCCAATCAGTGAACATAAAATCATATATCATCGTGATTGCGATTGCGATTGGTCAGAGACCCCACATTAATAGACCTTACGTTCATCGGTTTGAATTAGATTCCCATTTCAGTTTTGAGGGGGATTATATGCAAAATTATAATATTGCAAAGAGATCATCATAGTACTTACTTAAAACAATACACAATGATTGATTTTTTTTTTTTTTTTTTTTTGCCTAGTATATAAAGATGGATTAAAGTTCCTGCAATATACATAATATTTTCCCTTGTGAATATTTTAATAGTCTTGGCAGAGACAGATGCATCTGCTAGTTGAAACCCTCATTTATATCATCATTATACGGCTATTTATTAATTTATTGTTTTCCTTTTGGCTGTATTATTATATGATTCAAAGGACTTGTTTCTCAAATATAAAACTAAAAATCAACATTCAGAGTTCTATTATAATATATTTTATCATTATATTTATCTGATAAATAACCAATCCTTATACAGCTAACATGACCAATCCTACCACCCTTTTTGACCATCAGTAAGACAGCACCAGAAATTTTGGCACGGAGTTGATTGGGATGTAGACGCAACTGCTTATTTATTTGTTTGAAAAAAATATTCAAGGAAGCTATAGAATACAGAAACATGTTAAATTTATAATCAATTTTATTAAAAATTAAAAATTTATAAACTAATAGGATAATTAATGTTATTATGTCATTTTAATAATATAATAAATAAATATTTGAATTGTTTATTTGTGATTTATGATACATCAATTTGTAACATTTATGTAATAAATTTATGATATTTTAGCATCACTCATATGCTTATATCCTTTGTGTGTGATTAAAAAGTAAAATGATGCCTCATTGACTGATGCGGGGCATGATAATAGAATCCATCAATCAAAAAGGATAATCTATTGGTGTGGGGAAAAAAAGAACAAAATGTTTATAAACAACATTTTCACAACAATCCATTTGATCAGCTTATTATAAATTGTAATGGATCCAGATGTAATTTTTTTATATTTTATTTTTTGAATTATGGTAGGCTGACTAAATACCTCCGTTTTGTGTGTGATTAAAAAGTAAGACATGTGCTATTGACTAACACATGGCATGAATTAGCAAAAAAAAAAAAAAATAGAGACTAATACATGGCATGATAGTAGAATCCATCAATAGAAAAAGATGATCTATCGACATAGGAAAAAAAGAATAGAAAGTCTATAGACTCAACATTTTCACAAGAAGCGATTTTGGTTAATTGTGAGTTGTGATAATTTATGTGTAATCTCTTTTAAAAAAAAAATTTATGGTAGACTAATACTGTACCTCAGTTTGTTGTGAAAGTATTGCAAGATCTATTTTGGACCTAGAAGAACTCAAAAAAGCAAGAAAGAGAAGAAGATTTGTTTGACACATAAAGCAAGTATATTTTATTAGGAGTTTTAGGAGTCCAATTGAGAAAGTACAAGTTCGTTAAGAGTGATGCTTTTAATTTTTCTTAATGACTTTGATTTGGAGTCTAGGAGATGCCCACACCACAGAGCACATGACAAAATTGGACACCCCATATGGGAGAGATCCGATCACTATGCAAACTACAAGTTGAAGATTGTTGCAGCAATTTGATAATTTGATATTGAAGATTTCCAATCCAATTGTATGCAACTATCTATTTGGCTCGATGTAATTAACCACTCCACTCTTGTCACCATGTGTAACAGAAGGCTACATATGGGCAGGTAGTGCCATCACATGATACACCATTTTTTTTTTAATATATATAAAAGAACCGTAAATTTATTATAGTCATTATTTTATAGAGTTTTGGTTTATGGGATCCTAAACTCTTAAGCCATTAGATAATTAAGATTACTCAGATTCGGTGATGTCATCAGGATGAGAAAAAAAAATGACATTCCCCTTTCTCCATTGACCATGAGGAGAATCGTATTCCTAGCGCTCTGGCAATAGTGTGGGTTCGCCATAACTCTAGGAATTAAGTCTCTATTGTCCATTAGATCAATTCAATATTAATAATAATTGTTGAATGAATGAACATAATAACGTGATAATAAGAGGTTTGAAGAGATTGAAATTTGGTGGTAGAATAGTTAGTCCAAATTAACATTAATTTGGTGGGTGGCCTCTCATATAGGTGATAAGGCTTAAATGGAATGGGAATTGGTTCCAAAGAAGATATCATTTTAATTAACAAACTTAAAGCATTTATGGGGAAACATTAATAGGTTCGAAAATGAAAGCTTTCCTTCCCAATGGTTGTTGAGTAGTTACCATTATTATTGTTGTGCATGTTCTCATGAATTGATAACTGCTACAAACCCTAACGACCATATAATAATATTCAAATCATAGCATATGATCGAGTAATAAATACATGGATATTATTTTTTTTGTCAAATCCTAGACCTCATTTAGTGTACATATAAAAACCTGACCCCTCTAGAAGGCCCTTCTGCACTTTGCAAAGTCAGAAAATTGTTACGTGAATTGGTATTGATTACTTCTTTTAAAAATTGAGATTTCATGCAATGCGTAATTTCTCTGGAGGACTTGTGTAAATAAGGATCGATGGTGGATATCAATCGAGCATATGACTATGTTAATTATGAATTGCTAGCTAGGAAATTATTTATCCGAGTGATGAAAGGCACCGATAATCATGATCAACGTTGACGTTGCTGCATGCAATCTTGACGTTAGCGGTGACAAAAGCTTAATTTATTCAAAACCTAACAAAACTTGGAAATAGTTTGTTTCATACGAGTTCAAGTGATTGGTACTCATCAATGCACAGTGATGGATTCAGGACATCGATCGGTAGATGTAAATTCTAACTAAAAAAAATGTATATTGATTTGATATTGCTTTATATAGGCCAAAAGTTTGGTGGCTGAGTGATATTATTCGGTGTTTTCATGGTGCATTGTCTCATGGTGGGACTAATTTGAATCCCCGCTCCCTCTTGTTGTAAGCAAAGCAGATTAATTTTTATCGAAGTCAATTTTACAAGCAAATAAATCAATAGACACACAATATTATATTGATTTAATTAACTAAAGCAATATGATATTAAATTAAGAAATCCATTATTCAAAAGCTAAATAATAAAAGTTCTAAAATAATCAATATCAATTCCTTGAAATAAATTAAATTTCAAAATTAAACTAAATAAACTATAAGAGGAAAACCTAAAGTATAATACTAATTAAATAAGCATGTCAATACATACCATAATGATAAATATTTACGGCTTAATTTTTTTAATTATCTCCACAATCTTTTCTTCCTTCTCATTTTCTCTCTTTTCTCACTCTTGTTTGGTTGTTCCTTACTTTTCTAAAACAGTGTGGTGGGAAAAAGAGGAGGGGAAAAGGTTGGATGAGTTATAAGCCTTTTTTTTTTTCTTTTTTTTTAAGAAATATAAAATAAAAAAGTGGTTTATTTATTTATTTGAGATTATACCTAAAAAAGACATTTATTTATTTAATATGCCCATACGTTTTTAACATTGACAATGTTTTTTTTTTTTTTTTTTCAAATAAAAAAGAAGACACTAATATTTTAAATATACCTATGTTTTTATAAAATTAGACTGCACCCACTCAACAATACGTGGCTGGTCTATCTATGCACGCATAACAGCATGATGTATACTTATCATAACAGCATGATGTACTATTGAATTTTCTATCCTATTAATAGGATATCGCTTTATTTTTGTGTTCAAGTTTTAGTAGTGAAATGCTTTTGTCGGTTTCTTTTTCTGTTAAATATTCTAATAAAACTGTTTAGAAAAAAAAAAAAAAACTATTCTAATTTAAACTCAATGGCAAAGAAAGAAAATACTAATGAAAAACTACATGATTTCGGCTGTGAGTAAATGATTTAAGCTCTCATTTATAGTTATAGACTTGTCTATGAGCTCACAATATTAGGCTGAAAAAGACAACCATATACGGCTTCTTGTCTTGAATCAGAATGTGTCTATTGTACGGTGACAGTGACTACTATCAATTTGCAATAAGAATACTTCAATAATTTGACTCACTCTGTGTGGTTGATAGAATTTTATTTGAGAATTGGAATTATAGATCCTGCATTTCCTTTTTTCTTTTTCTTTTTTTTAAATATTCAAAAATAAATTGACTATCTTGAAAAAAATGTTGAGAAAAAAAGGAAAGCAATCTAACAGTATAAAAAGGCAAAATAAAAATTGCAATGAAGATTGGGAAGTAAGATTGAATAAGTTTTGCAAGAATGCATTTGAAATAGGATTGAAGGATTTTGACAAGATTATTAAATTAGTCATATTCATATCGACACATATAATTAAATATCCCTATCTTGACAACACATGAACACGACACGCCAACATGAATTGCCACTCCTAATTTGAAGCAACCATATTATATAAAAATCATAAATGTATAAATGTATTTTTTAAGCCGATCACATTTTATTATATTGTGAAATCCTAACATAAATTTTATTATTAAGACACACTATTATGTGAGGGAAGAAAAAATTATTTTCGGAGTACTGAATGATTATTTGGGGTATTAATAAATTCTCAAATTCACTCTTAACTCAGGCAATATAAGACAAACTAACGCCAAATCTGCGATCCAAAAAGCCATGGTGATGATGAAATTTGGTGACAACTAAAATTAATAAATGAAGTGGCAATTTATGGTGCGGTAACTCTGTATTCTGCGTTCAAAAATATTTAAAGCTTGCAGATACAGCGGATTTTCATGTTAGTGGGACATGGCAGCAGCTCATGCTATGATGAGATAATGCAAGAAATTGCAGGCGTGCAGAGATTAATTTGTGATCAGTTGAAAACTCCCTTGAACTATGAAAGCCACGTACGTTTTTGCCAGTTTGCCCACCCCAAATGGCTACGTAATTTATGAAACCCAAAATTGGTCATTAATTGTTCTAGTTAGATATAATAACACACACACATCCCTTACTAAACTGGTTACCTTTCTTGTGAGGGATTAGGAATACGATTTATGTATTGAATTGATATTAATCATATTTATTGTCAATTCAGTTTGTAAGCTTTTGTTAGTAAAACTATAATATTTTTAGCAATTTCTTTAAAAAAAAAAAAAAAAAGACTCTAATGCCAATCTAGCAATGGAGGAACATGTTACAAACCTATTTGCCCTTTCCCACTTTATTGCAGATAAGAATATTTGAGTTGGTAATTGGAGTTTGATGATAGAAACGTTTAAGTCTCTCTTTGAATGACAAGTTTGAACTTACATGTAGAAATAAGATAATCATATTCTTATCCCTTAACTGGTGGGCTGGTAGTCATAGATATTTGTTTTTGTCTTTTTGAAAGCCAACTTATACATCATTATCAAAAAATTAATGCATCATTAGTGCTTGGAACAAACTGGATGGGTAATGATATATCATAAGATTACCATTAGTACTTTTGTGGGTTTTGTCACATAAAACTATATTTATTTTTTTGATATAAAAAAGGAACCCAGTTTATCAACCTTTGCAACTTGTATTGTTGAACATTTTCATAGCTTTTAGTATGTCTAATCCACCACTTTATTTCACTTCTTTTTTTCCCAATCTAAAAAGAGTTCTATTGTTGATGTGCAATTTAGATACATTCCTCTCTGTGAACACATGTTTTGGTGATGAAAATACAGAAAGGAAAAAAAAAAAAAAAAAAAATGATATCCACGTACTGTTGCTTTCATTTTTTTGTTTGATAAACCGTACTGTTGCTTTCATGGTTCTTAAAGATTTGAACTAATTGTATTCAATGGTCAAATCATGTTTCATGACCTAATAACGTGTGGGACAAAGCGGGAAGGTTACGACAACAGGTCATGTGGAATGTGGAATGTGGAATGTTTTTTTGAAGACTTGATTAGAGTTGCAGACAGCATGAACCCATGTAGTTTGCCAGGTTTGGAAGGGTGAAAGGTCATTAACAAGGTCTCTGCCTAGCTAAATTTAGGAAAAGCCTTGCGTTTTGCACTGTTTTTTACAAAGTATTGCGTACAACACTCCAAATGCTAATGTTCACAGTTTAATATTACCAAGTTTCATGCTTCATTAAACATATAATGGAATAGAAGAAGTTGGTGATAATTTATAATTAATTCGTGGTAAGAATTTCTTTGAACGGCCTTACTAACCACTCCAACTTCCTTCAAATCTTAATATTTAATGGGGGAAAAGAAGACCACATTGAAAAGGTAGTTGCCTATTAGCCTAATTATTAGCACTCCTTGGGTTTGAAGGGAGATAAGAGTTTGATTTCCACAAGGAAAAATGATTTAGCAAACATTGTTTATTAGTTAAAGTAAATAAGTCAAATCAGTGTTCTTTCCAAAGATTGTTATCTCCTATACTTTTTTGTCACTGGACTTTGTATCAGTGAGACTAGGCTTTTGAAAAAGTACTTCCACTACTCTTGCTGACTTCTCACCCAGCCGCAAATGGGTGTTTTTATCTTAGCCATCCCTTGCTGCTAAAACTTTGTTGTGTGAGCTCTCTATCTACTGCCACTTGTGCAGAAGATTTTTACTTTTTGAGAAGAGTTTGAAAGGAATGGGCATAGATTTAGAGGCAGGTCATGGGGTTTTGATCCTAGTGGATTTGATGCAGAGAAATATGTCCACATATGGTTGGGATGTAGGCAGAAGAACAAAGACAAAGCAAAACTTAAATGATATGATCTGTATGGACAGAATTGAATTGCACAAAATAGCATGCTAAGAAGTACAGTCCTTCCAAAAGCAACCCAAAGTGTTCCAACCGGGAAGTCCAAATTTGAGTTCTATAGAACCAAGTATGGTTTCTCAAATTGTGGATTACAATTAACTTAACTAGTAAAGCTTTTTATTGTTAAATAATTTATTTGTGTTCAAATCCCACCTATATTAAAAATAAAAAATAAAAAATAAAAAAATCATTAATGTCTAAAAAAAAGTACGTTTGTCAAATTCTTTTTATCCATACATATAATTCATTCAACAAGTCACCAAGTCTGAAAGCAAAAGCATATCCTAACATGTTCACACATTAGAAGTCATGTTGACAAGCACAAGTGGGAAGTTCCTATAGAGTTCAAAAGTTTAATCAAGATTAATCATTCTGGTCATGATAAATCTGGCAGAAATCGAAGAGGATGTTCTTTTAATCTGCACTAATGTCAAAGTAGTTGATCAAGCTAGTACTGTTTCAGATGATAAGGGATAAATTTCAACTTAGGTGATACAAATTTCAAAAGGCTAATCTTTCAACCCCACGTCCCCCGGGAATAAAAAAGAGAATATTATAGGAAAAGAAGTTTATGGATGAGGTACCAATTTATCAATGATTTATTATTTGATGATTGAACGCATATGATAACGATGTTGACATAATAATGAGTAAAACAAAGTTTAAAATCATTGCTCTCACCTGCTAAGATTGCACTTTAGATTATCAGGTTTACAATAATACTGCATGCGCTAGAATTTTGACTAAAGAAGGTGCCTTAACATACGCCATTACCCAAACTTTACGGGACCATAAACTTCAAAGTTGATTCTTACTAGACTGTCCAAAGCTGATTCGTTCTCGTGAGGAAACAAAGTAAAGAGGACAAAAGAAAAGCAAAGTTGCATAAGGAAACTAATTAGGTTGTTTACCCTAGCTATTAGCTATAATTATTTACAATAAGTATAGTTTCTTGAGTTAACATGTTATGAATAATACGTACAATAAAAATAATGTATGGATTCACCTGATAGTAGTGATGTTATACTAATCACATTTTATCATCTTTATTAATCTCAACAAAATAAATTAATTAATTGTTAAATTTATAATGTTTTTAACATTGCTCATTTATTTTAAGCAGCTAACATGATTGACATGAACAAAACAGAAAGAAATGTCTTGATGTCAGCAGTTATAGGCAGTCAGATCTGTCTACCTTCCTCCCAGTGGCGTTCACATGTATGATATATCCACTGCCTCACTCATCCAAAGATGTCTTCTTCTTTTGCTAGATGTCTTCTTTTTTTTTGATAAATTTTTTATCCTGTCACCGCAGAGGGTATGTGCCCATTATCTTTATCCTCCCTGGGCTCACCCACATCTGAGGGAGTTCTTTTGCTAGATGTCTTCATAGATGGATAATACTGATAACTTATATGCTATGATATAAAATTGTCCAACACTGATGGATAATACTGATATGATCGATACATGTAATGACGGGTACTGGTCGAAATTCATGCACTGACAACTGATCATCCCCCCAAAAAAAGGCTTTCAATATCGTGTGTTTTCAGAAGTGATTTCTTGGATGTGAATTTGACAATAAAAATGGAACAACAGCCTTTTTTTAGGTCCATATAATGCTGTTGGATATTTTTTGGAACTTTTATATATAAGTTAAAAATGTTTTGTCCAAGATAATCAATCAAAAGTCCAAAAAGCCTAACTATCCAATAAAATTAATTTACTGTATGCATGTATGTGCATCTTTCTTTTAGAATGAATATACTCTATTCCATTTTTTGTGTTTCACTTTATACTTCATCAATTACAATATAAAACGTGTCAAATTGTGTTTAATTTGTTTCCATTTTAAATCCGTAATTATTTTATAAGGAAAATAAAAAGCACATGATTAGTTGCAATTAGTGAAGTATAAGTGGAATACAAAAAAATAGGATAGAAGATTTGTATTCATTGTTTTAATCTTAAACCAATGATACTATAACACCTAATAAATCATAATTAATACTTTAAACTTTCAAAGAATCAATCATAATCACACGTGTTAATAAAAATGGAACAACAGCTTTTTTTTTTAGGTCCATATAATGCTGTTGGATATTTTTTGGAACTTTTATATATAAGTTAAAAATGTTTTGTCAAAGATAATCAATCAAAAGTCCAAAAAACCTAACTATCCAATAAAATTAATTTATTGTATGCATGTATGTGCATCTTTCTTTTAGAATGAATATACTATATTCCACTTTTTGTGTTCCACTCTATATTTCACCAACTACAATATAAAACGTGTTAGATTGTGTTTAATTTGTTTCCATTTTAAATCTTTAGTTATTTTATAAGGAAAATAAAAAACACGTAATGAGTTGTAATTAGTGAAGTATAAGTGGAATACAAAAAAATAGGATAGAAGATTTGTATTCATTGTTTTAATCTTAAACCAATGATACTATAACACTTAATAAATCATAATTAATACTTTAAACTTTCAAAGAATCAATCATAATCACATGTGTTCGTCCTTAATTGTAAAAATGCATTTTTACCGTTAAATCTTGATTACGCTTATCTTGTAATCAGGTGGTCCGATTTAAGCACATAATATGTTGTTTTGATTGCTAGGATTTCTATATTCATTTCAAAATACTAAACTTTCAAAGAATCAATCATAATCACATGTGTTCGTCCTTAATTGTAAAAATGCATTTTTACCGTTAAATCTTGATTACGCTTATCTTGTAATCAGGTGGTCCGATTTAAGCACATAATATGTTGTTTTGATTGCTAGGATTTCTATATTCATTTCAAAATACTTTTTGACTATCTAAAAATCAAAATGATAATTTTGCTCATATGTCATAAAATGATGATTTTGTCCATATATAACATGAGATTAACTAGAAGTTACATAACGGGATGTCTACAGAATTCCCTTCATTGGCAGAGCTTGAATAAGAGAACGCCAATATAAAAAGAGGACAACGAGTTTTGTGACCGAAGTTTAATTGAAATGAATGGTGAAAATATCTACAAGTTGTATAAGAATCTCTTAACTATATAAAAAGGGAGATTCCTAAAGAATGATTCTAGAAAACCTTAACCATCTAAAGGGGAAGTCCTAGGTTATAATTTGGAGCATTTTGAATCTCTTATTTGTCTAACAGGGGAAATTCTAATATTTTAAAACATTTTTTAGGATCTTTTAACAATACCACAAGGGAAATTCTAATGGTTTTCTAGAGCAACCTAGCTGTCTTACACAAAAAGTTCTAAAGATGTCTGGTGATGAAATGCATTACCGCTCTTGGATTTTGACTGAAAATGTTACCACTTGGTATTTTGACCAAAGTTATCACATGGGAGAAAGTTTCTAGAATAACTTAACCGTCTATAAGGGGAAGTTCCTAAAAGTTTTTGGGAGTATTTTAGGAATTCTTAATTGTCTGATAAGGGAAACTCTAAAACTTGTGTTGGGGCATTTATGGACTCTGATTTGTCCCAAGTGAACCCTAAACGACGTTTGTGGGGCTATTGGGATCGCTTCTTCGAAAGATTGCCTACATCTTTTTAGCAGGTTCAAACATAATTTGAAACCTAAAATGATGTTGGGATATTCTTGGAATCATTGATCAACTTTGGGAGATCCAGATAAATGGAAAATTATTTGATTGATTAAGGAAATAAAGGTTACAGTTACACACAAGATTTGAAAACGAAATCAAACTTGATGATCCAAAATAAAAAATCTCAAACTTAAGGAACCATATTAAAAATAATATCAAACTTGGTGGACCAAATGAAAACAACCTCAAATTTTAAGGATAAAAAAAATATAATTTAGTCTTTATTGAATTTAAGTCTCTGGGACTTAATCCAATAGGCTATTGGACCTAATGATTTTGAAGCTTTGGAAGCCTTTTAGAGAGGGGCTGGGTCAAGTATGCAAACTTATGGAGTAATACAACGTTTTGGTCTAATAATACATTGGAGGCTATAATTGAGCTCAAGATAAAATGAAAAAAGTTCGACCATACATACAATTTTACTCCCCAAAATATGGGGTGACTCACTCAATTTCAGAGTGCATTCTTAACAAGGATCCACTAAATTTTTTTCCTTATTGTTTCGTTTTATTGTGGCTTGGAATCTTCACCATTATTTTAGGCGATATTCGGACTGATAACGACAAATGGCTGTCATGTACTGCAGTACAAATAGTGTGGTACCAGCTCCTTTATCAAGGTCAATGGCTCACTCACAAAACCAATTGCACTGCCACAACTAATTTTTAAGTACCAAAGCAAAAACATCAATAATGTAGCAAAGGATCAGAGGACCACATGCTCAGCTCGTGTTTTCTCCGACAACCATATCCAAAGGGCTGGCAGTATCTTATTAGTTTAAGTACATACTATGAATTTTAGCACTGTGACATTTCAGCATAATCTTATATATATATCATTTGCAAAACCCTCATGTCAAACATTTAAAATAGCTCAAATTAGTGACAGAACAAAACACGAGGTGCTAATAAAGACTTGAAAAGGAAGTAAGGCTGACAGATAGCTGGGAGGTCTTTGATCATTCATTCATACACACATACATAAACATAGAAGTCACAAAATAATGCGCTTTACAAACTATTAAGGATCCTGTTTCTGAGCAGGAACTTGCCTAGATAGTACTTCCCACATTTATAAGGTCTTTGGGGAATCTTACAAATATAATAAACTTAGAAACAGACCTTTACCAGAACATTAATTCCATGGCAACGAAAACCATTAAACAAAATACACATAATAAAAGTAGCCCACACATGATGTCCTATCCACTCCAAACACCCTATCACTCCTCATCCTCCAACTAAAATATGGCTAATGTGGTTTTCAGCCTTTGTCGTAATTTCCGTTAGACTGCTGAAGGAATAGCATTAATCATGTGCAGAGTTTAACTAGATCCTGTTCTTGCACTTCTCCACAGCCCTTGGAGCTGTGCACAAAAACGAAAAAGTTCTCCATGAGAACTGAACTTGACAAATGTAGATGCATATGCTAAAAAAATACAACTTATGAACAAGCGCTGCACAAAGTAATCTACATGTCCTATTTATATAGAAGCCAGCATTAAGAGCCATGATCACTGGTGTGAAACTTACAGGAATACCTTCTCCAACTAGTGCCTTCTCTTATGTATTGCAATAAAATTACTATAAACAATTCATGTGTAATGCATTACCATAAATGTTTAAAGTATTAAATTAAGCATTTAAGATGTTGAAAACTAATTAGTTCTAAAGCTAAATCGTTGTAATGTTGTATAATTGACATAATTAGGATATGTACAAAACTTTTAGTTAATACTGGCGCTCTGGTTTGTAGTTCAACTTCTTTATGTACCATTTGAGTGAGCCTGACGTGGGTTAAATATTAGAGATGGTTATATGGACATTTAATTTACGCACCTAGGCCAATGGCATCAGAGCTCTTCATGATTCTCATCCTTTTGCATGTACCAATAAACATCCTGCAAAAAGTCAAAAATTGCATTAAATTTTAACCTAGCAGACAACTACTCTAGTACTTTATAATTCAGAATAAAGTGACTAAATTTTACATTAGACAACTACTCTGGTAATAAATAAAATAATATGTTTAACTTCATATAAGCTGAGTTTGTGAGGCAAATGGCTGTTCATTAGAGATGGACACCAATCAAGAGCATCATACTCCTCAAGTAAATGGAAAGTTCAAATAATAACAAACTGACCAAAATGCCTGCATCTCAGAAATCTGCAATAGGACTATCGTTTGTGCTCATTGGAACATGAACATGGTAGAGCAATGCCGATAAAAGGGGAAAAGAAAAGAAATCAATCATACTCCGTAAAGGTGTTCCAACAAGTCTTCCCAATGCCATAAATACAGCAAAGACCCACTTGCAAAGATATATGTATTTCATTTTTAGAGTTCAGACCCAAGCTAACACTTCTAAAATTCTCCCTATCATTATTGCTCATACTTCATTTTATAAATTAAAAGATTGTCCAGTTAAAAAGAAGTATAATAGATTAGATGTTTCACTAACTTCTAGTAAAATAATTAAACATACATACACAAAATTTGACAACAAACTTCAACAGCAAGTCAGCTCAATGTTAGTATAAAGATAAAAAGTTATATTACTGTGGAGCTGTCTTGATTATTTAAGTTGAAAATTAACAATGGATGTAAAGTGCAAATCATATCTTTGTGTCCAAATCAATGTTATAAAATGCAATTCATCAGCATTCACAATGCCATATTTCTCTCTCATTGAAGAACAATGAGAGCTAATTATTCTAAGTCATGCTCACAGCTAATAAAATTATTAGTTATGGTTAAAACATTACAACATCATGATTCATCTCCATCAATCACCACTTACTGCAATATTCTTCAAGTTCAAACCATTGGGAATATTATTTAAAAATGACCAAGACCAAAGTTCTGAAATATAGGTTCTTTGATAAAAGCTTGTTTCTTCGAAAACAGTACATATAATGCATACCGTAAACTCACATTACATACACGTGTGCTCTAACACCTATCCACATAGATCACCACTTCTTTGGCTTCTTAGTATTTCTCAACCAGTTCTCAACTCTCGTTAACATATACCCACACACGTCCATAGAACAATATCAAAACCCCAACAGTTGACTTTCTATATAAAAAAGTTCATTATGGAACTGATGAAATTCAACAAGAGAAGCAAACACATAAAAGTGAATCAGAGCTTACTCCCAGGGGACATCACCCACGAGCATCCAATCGCCATCTTTATCCTCGTATGTAAGAACATATTCTGAGCCATGGAGAAGATCCTTCAGCTTGCTCTCACTCAGCATCTCCCTGCCCAGAGTTCCATGAGATCCATATTGACCTGACATCATATCAAAACAGCACTAACTTGATCCATGCTAACCAGGACATGTAGCTTTAAAGTGGAAAATATTTGCTCTGCAGAAATTACATCATAAGTAACCCCGACCACGATGTTTGTATCAGACTGAAACTTTAGAGTGACTTATTTTTATTTTTATTTTTATTTTTTATTTTTTATCTAAACTTTAGAGTGACTCACCAATGGTAAAACAGCTGAACATCTTCTCAAGGGCAGAAGACAGTTCCTGGTATGCAGTGTAATTCTTTAAGTCCACTTTCCTCAAATAAGGAGCACCATCCATGCTGACCTTGACGAATAGAGCTCCAGCCACTGCTTTTCCATCCACTTCATCATTATTCTTTGAAGCAGTAGCCAATGAGTTCTTCCTAAATGATCTTATAGGTGGCCAACCCACAACCTGCGCCCTGCCACACAAGGGATGTCAGAGACAATTCTCATGGTTAAGCCCAAACATATCACCACAGCCCACTTTACACTCACTTGGTAGCAGGTGCACTGCTATTACCATTTGCAGAACCATTAAGACTTGATCTGGGTTCATTGGTGGCGCGAGGCCTTTCTTGTACTATCTTTGGTGGTGTAGCCTCATTTGCATTAGCTGGTTGAGTCGCAAGTTTCTCGAGCACAGAACCAGTTTTTAGTCCCAAGTTCGAAGAAGGCCTTGGGGACAGCATTGGAGCTACCTCCGAATTAGCATGATATTTTCCCTGCACCAAACACAGATTTGTATTTAGTACTAGATCCAATAGTAAACAAAATTCAATACCCTTCAGTAAAAGCAGTGATTTTGACCTCTGGGAATCCATCCATAGCATCTGAGAACCCTCTTTTGCTGCCCGAACCAACAGTCTTCTGCGTAGAAGAGTACTGACCATCATTCAAAGGATGCAGAGGGAAGAGGGGCTTTTCATCGAGTTGAGCCGAGCTTAGCAAGCGGCGTTCAGTATCTCTTTCAGGAGACTGGCATCCAGGAAGCCCAAGCCTCAGTTCTGTTGCTTTCAGATTCATACTACTTTTACTCTCATCAGATACAGCTGATACTACTGAGCTGTCTACTGATGAACAATCAGATAATCCCATGTAGTTACGCTCTTTCAATTCAGAGCTGTTACGGCCTAAGCCATCAATGGAGGCGGAGGAACCCAATAAAGTCACATTGCTCTGATCCTCCTCCTCCCCAACACCCAGCAGTGGGGGAGACATTAAAATTCACACTCAAAATCTCCAATTTTTTTTCCAACCTGCCAAAATTCACAAAAACCCCAAAACACCCAAATCCTTTTTATCTGACTACCCAAATAATTTTATCAAAAGAATATGAAAATTTAGACAAGAGCAAGGCACCCTTAATGAGCAAATACATTCCTTAGAAGGTAACCAAATGATCAATTATAGAACTTCCATTATCTAATTAAAACATCCTTAAATCACAAACCACTGTCTCTTTCTACAGGTAACAATAATAAAAGCAAAGTTGAGCATGTATTTAAGGATCAGTAGTAATTAATGGAACTAGTATAATATAGACTGAAAAAAAAAAAAATAATAATAATATATATGCAGCAGATTGAAGCACAAATAGTATATCTCAGGAGCAAAGACCTACTTGAACCAATTATAGCCTTTCATGAAAAACCCAAAAAACAAAAACAAACTATGCACTTACAAAAATAAAAAATAGAGAAAGACCCACCTAATAATTTCAATAAATATGGGAGGGTGAAAAATAAATAAAGAGAAATAATTTATGCCTTTTAAGGTAGGGAAAAATAAAAGTATAAAACTTTTCCAGTATATGGGACTTGGGAAACAAGAAACTCCACTAAACACAGAGTTCAAATGTGATATTCATTAAAGACACAACCTTTGTAACTCTTATCTGTTATTCCTTAAATTTCTCAGGAGCACAAAAAAATGAAAGCCAAAATGAAACAACAAAAGTACAGTAACTAGAAATTGAAGATAAAACCAAAACTGGGAATAAAGAAGACAAACAAAAAACAGTCAAATCTTTAACTTTCCGGCAGAAAAATAAAAATCCTGGAAGCTAAGCTTGGAAAAAGAAGAGCTTTAGTGTAATACCTGAAGAAAGTATTGGATCAGTGGCTGACGAAAAATATTGATTTCAGGCTTTGGTTTAGCAGAGAGAAGAAGCTGTATGAGAGAGAAGAGAGAGAACTAAGGACCCTCCATTTGGCACAAAGTAACAAAAGCTTATTGGCTGTCCGATGTGAAACTCTATGCATTAAAATAACACTTCTGAACAAAACAAACTTCCCTGAAAATAAAAAGTTTCTAAAAAAAAAAAACAGTCTTTTTTATTTCTTTTTTAATTAACATACTTTTATTCTGTCTCCTTTTTTATAATCCGCCGAACAAATTGATGGGAACGCATATCAACGGCTGAGGTTTGTTCCTAAAGGCAGACCGTTGAGAATGTTTGAGGGGCATATTAATCTTCTATGGTTAAAAACATTTGGTACTTATAAAAAATGGAAAAATTAAAATTTTACCTTCTAGACAAAAAAAAACTATATTATTAAACTTTCACCATTTATAATGTCTCACAAACTATCAATTTGTTGGCCATAGAATTTGAAATAATTGTATCAACATTCCTCCTTCGGTCTAAAATCTAAATTGAGAGTTAAATTAAACAAAATTTGTAGTTTTTTGGTTACAACCAATGAGAGTAATGTCGTAATTAGATCTAATTTTTTGTCTTATTTAATACTTAATTTAGACAACATAGACACATTGATACGATTCTTTTAAATTGGGATGTCAATCATGTAAGTTGAGGGATATTGTAAATTGGATGAAAATTTAAGTATAAAAGTATAATTTCTCACAAAAGAAATATATTAAAAACATTTACGAGTATACGGAAAATATGTCAAGAACGTAAATATTTGAGAGGTTTGAGAAAATTTTATTTATTTTTTGTTTTTTAAGTGAATATGAGTAACAACTAACAATTCATAGACTCTACTATTATTCCTATAAACTAGTCAATAAAATGTCATTTTGATTGATATAGAATGGTTGGTGTTTTACTAAAGTTTAGGAAAAATTTTGTTACTACTTTCAATTATAGCAAAGGAGCCTAGAAATTTCTAATTCGTTATCAATATTAAAAAAGAAAAAAGAAAAAAAAAAGTATTATTAGATGAGAGAATTGAGACTACCCAAAATATTGTTTTAAATTTTAATAATCGTCTTTGTAAATTCATTAAGTTAGTTTAAGATCGTGAGTTCTAGTTAACTCGATTAATAAAGTCTTTTATTGTCGAGAAAAATGACATAAGTTCATTTCCTGCTTACACAAAAAACTAATTGGTGTCTTAACCCGATGGTAAAAGCGATCATCATAAAAACGTCAAAAAAAAAAAAAAAAAAAAAAAAGAGTTAGTTTAAGATCCATTGAATGTGTATGTAACTTACCCATAATAACAAATTTGGATTAAACAACCAAGAACATGCCTTTTATACAATAATAATATGTCACCTTTATATTATTCTAATATCATAAAGTACATTTCAATAATAATAATAATAATAATAATTAAAAAAAAACAGAAAGCAATGGGCCGGAAATATGCTTATCACGATATATCGTATTTTTTATGTTAAGATGAGAGGTTTTATTTAAATTTGAAAATTGAAAATTTATAATATTGATATTGTTATTTGGATTGACAAGAGATTGATGAAAAGAAAAAAGAAAAAAAAAGGAATTAACTTGGGATGTTTAATTCAAACTTCAAGTTTAAATCTATTGACACGGTGTTATTGTATAAATTTCACAATATTATAATTTTCATACCATCACCATCATTACTATTTACCTTGCCATCACCTTTGTTGTTACCAGTACTCTTGCTATTGTTACCACGATGGTCGTCACTATCAGCACTTGATACTGTTCTTACCGCCACCATCACCACTGGCATGATACCGTACCATTATTGTTATTATTACCATTTCTAAATCAATGCCACAACAACTTTTCCATAGTCATTTTAATTATTATTACTATTATTAAATTATTACCGTATTGTGCTGGGTGCTTGGTGGTCTCCATATGAATCAAGAGTCTTATGGTAGAACCGTTGAACTGTGTTTACTATGGAAAATGATTAAATCTAACTTGACATGGCTTACACGATATTATTTGAGAAATTGATTCAATGTTAATTGCTAAATTCCTTTCATATATTATATAACCCGATTGATTCCTCCCTGCTATACTATACTGGTGTCTGATTATAGGATTTCTACTTGCTAAAGATTTTGAGAGTTTTTCAATTATCATACTTCAGACTTAAAGGAAGTTAATTGTTTTTGTTTCTTAATTTAATAGTTAGGAGTCTTAGAATTTGAATTATAGATATTTTCATTAAAAATATTAGTTAAATTCTAACCAATTGCTTTGCAAACATTTTTGTACCCTTTTTTATAAGGAAGTCAAGTTTAAAGGAATATTTTTTCAACCAATTACGTGACAAGTAAATAAGACCATTTATGTATATTTTTAGTCACATAATATTTTTAATGAGTCATGTGATTTTTTAAAATATACATGTAGATAGTCTATTTGTTTGTAACATAGTGAGTTGAAGAAAAATTCCTTCAAACCGGGTTGAAAACTATATTTTTTATAATTTGCAAAGACTGACCAACGTTTTTGTAAACCCTTATTTGGTGTAATTAAACTATTTTTTATTTTATTTAATATATTATTCCTTAACAGAAAATACTAATAAATATTAAATATACCATCGAAGTCTCCAAATTCTAGAAGAAAAATCGAGAAAAAAAAAAAATCAATTTCTTGGTGCAAAAATGTCAAAATCGGGAATTTAGTGCGTTGGCGAGGCTGGGTTGCAATGTGCGTGATTTGAGTGCGCTGTTGGTAGGCTTGGTGCCTATCTGCCTACACCAGCACATGCTCTCGTGGTGAACCTGTCTTTTCAACCTACATCCAATCAATCAAAAACTAGGACGTGTACAAAACTCGAAATCCTTGCCCACCCATTGTCGTTTTTCCAACTCAGTTCAAAGATAAGCTAGATAAGAATCATAATATGTCCTAATCTTTTTAGGCAGTGATTACTGTTTTGTCATAAGACCTGGAAGCCCACAAAATGACCATGTTACCCCAATTAACCGCGGTTTGACTTTATTGAGAATGGGCACGACATATAATCATGGAACTCTTCCTCTTTTTTCTCTCATTTTTTGTTTTTTTAATGGTTTTTGTTCAACACAACAAAATAAACAATCTTTTCTTAATTTTATATAGCATTAGAAGACAATCTCTAATTAATAAAAAAGGCAACAATGTGATTATGAGCGGCAAAGAAAATAAGCTATTGTTCATCTAAATTTATCAAATTCAACCACCCCACTCATTGCACTTAGTATTTTACAAGGGAGATTCCCTTCTTCATTGCCCCATGTTACATGCAAATTCCTATTCTATATTGCCATATAATGCCCCCACATTCACATGTGCATGACTTAAAACGGATCCCACCAACTACTTTTACATGCCGTAGGGTACAAAAATTAGGGTCCACCGTCCACCAATTGCACTAAAAGAGCAAGAATAGGAAATTAGGAATACACAAACAGATTTAGCAAAAACGTATAACAAAATCAAAAGGAATACACCAACATAATTTCCTTTAATGGTATATACTATTTGATGCCCTTGTGAAAGGTACTTTGGCTTGAAAGAGAGAATTGTTGGTAGTATATGGGTGAGAATATTGGAAAATACGAAGGGTTGGGTTGGAAAACCAAAATCAGGGGTAGGGGAGGGATAGAGTAGAAGTTACGTAGGGAAGCATTAGTGGGTATTTGAGGTTAGAGGGGGACAAAGAAAAACAAGCCAAAGCGATATGATGTGTTGGGGGACAAGAAAGCGGCTTTTAATTTTGGATTGCCGGGTTCAGAACGCGACAGATAACCTCCTTCACTACCTATTTGGGAGCTTCTTTCACACGCGCAATTGATCACGCATGTACCACCTTTCAATCAAGGTGCACTGTGGTTGGGATTTTGCTGGGTCATAGATCCAATGAGTAATGATTGTGTTTGATGTGGTATGAAAGTGTCATGCACTCGCCAGAATGTGGTTGTGGGTGAGTTTTTTTGTTGAGATATTTTTTCCTTTGGGAGGGGATTTTCATTAACCATCATTAACTGTCACCACTTTCGCACGCTTTGCCCTTAAACCATACATACATAGTATTGTATGCATGCTTTGTTAGGCCCTGGCATCACCGTCATCATCACCATCCCATTCCCATCTTCGCTTATGTCATTGACACGTTATCATTTTTATTTATTTATTTATCAGCAAATCTAAGATACACAATAAACTTCACTGTTAAGATAGGCTTTGGATAGAAAATTGCATTTTCAAGAATTTATTTATTTTTAGTCAGAGTTAATTCGAAAATTGAATTTCAGTGTGGTCTCATAAATCTGTTTTTAGTCTCATTTAATCCTAATTTAGATAGAGAGTGTACTGAGCATGAGCATATATTCTAACAATCAAAAGTTTGGTAGATATTAAAAAATTGATGGAATATTAAGTTTTCTTTTTTTTTTACATGTGTCAAATATTTAGCAATAAAACTCTTATGCTAGGTTAGGATTATAGCAAATAAGTATAAAATAATATATAAAGTATATAGGAAGTAAAAAGAAAATGAAAACGTAAGAGTTATATAATTCAGCTTAACGACCTACGTCTACAGAAAAAACCCTTTGATAACTACCTTTATAAGATATCAACCCTACATTATAAAGAGTTAATATAATATAATACAAGTAAACTATTTACTTACACAATACTTAAACTTGGACTTTAATTTGGAATAGACCTTGATTTGAACAAGACGACAATAAATCTCATCAAGATGAGGACTTTCAGACTACTCCTCAGTAAGTAAACCCCTATACATGGTCCCACTTATCCAGAACCATGTATCAATAAATCCATGAGTAGCTAGGTACATCATGACGATTACGTACCTTAGACTTTGTTGACCGATGGGCTGGCCATTCAAAGTTTCAAACATTGAGTTGGGTCAGTTCTTAATTAAGTTGGTTACTCTATCCTCTTCTCAAAAATAAAACTACTCTATCCAAAACGGAGAGTGACCTGACGAAAAAAAAGCGCAGAGAGTGACGCTAGAAACTTGGCCATCAATTGAGGTATTACTCTAAAGAGAGGCAAGCCTTTTTTTCTTTTTCTTTTTTTGATAAACGAGAGGCAACCTTAAACCTTAATGAGTAAAATGAATTAATGAAAATTACAATAATAGCGTTGTCATTCCAGATTCTGTTGCAATAATTGATACAAAATGTAAGTTGATAAATATGTGCATTTTGGGAATAATCATATTATGGATGAAAACAAAGAAATTGAATTGGGCTTTGTTTTCAAGTGCAGATAACGCGGGATGTGCCAAGGGCCGTGGGTCCGATTCCTGGAGCCCTCCGCTTCTGGCGGTTAGCTAAGCTTAACTTAAGTACTACTACACAGTGTGGCTTTGGAGCCAACGAGCAATGAAAATTGTTTAGGATTGGGCCCTCTCAGGAAGGCCCACGTAAACCGTTTAGGTTCAATTGAACAGATCACGGTCCAGCGTGTTTTGGTTTTCCAATAATGGAATGGCACGTCATATAAACAAAAATGCCACAGCCAGACCAAAGAAAAATATAGACCCATATATGTCTGACATGTGGCATGGCTGACTCGAACAACTAGCTCATGGTTCACGGCCCTTGTAACGCGCCCATGCTACCGTGCCCTCGTGTGAAATAAGATTTATTGAAAGCTACATTCTAACTTACCAGAAGAAGAAAGAATAAAAAATATTAATTATTGGGAAAAGATATTTAATGACATGAATGACAGAAAGCCACATTCTAAGATACCAATGGCAATGGTTAACACATCGTTGTTTGATTTGAGAGTTTAAAGGCGCTATTTATTTAATCAATTTTTTTTTGTTTGACAAGATTGTGTTCATGTTCTTCATTACCATCAAATTTGTCTTGTCAGACCAAACTTGAAGTTTTACCAAATTGTTTGGATCATCATGTTCCTGACTGTTAGCCCGTGGAGCACATGCCACTGAGTGTGGGTGTAATTAAAGTTAAAAGATCTCATTTGCAAATAAAAAGTTGGAAGATGTAAGAGGATTGGGGATGGTCATATCACATAATGATAAGGTAAAATTTAGTTACAATTCTTTAGGTCAAATACATTAGGTTTTCCAATTGAATTCAAATTATAGTTGCATTAACTAATGAAACACAAACAATTTCATCTTTTTCAAGAATATTTAAATTCAATGTATTTGAATTCAATTGGAGAACCTGATGTACTTGATCTAAAGAATTGTACATAAGTTCTAAGTTTTACCCTTAATGATATTATGACACAGTTGAAGATGCTATCTGAGTACAGTGGAAAGTCCTAAACCCAAAGTATGAACTAGGCTGGGATTATTGCAATTATGTATGGGCTAGGCTACATTCTGCTCAAAAATTGATTTTCGTACCTAGTCTTTGGACCTGGTCCAAACAAAGGAAATAAGATAAGATGAACTCGATTTAGTTGGGCTGAGCTTTATTTCAGTTCTGTACGAAATGGTCCTCGGCCTCAGCTAAGTAAGGTTGAAGCAGTCTCCTTCAGCAGGGTGGGGTTACTGAGTACAAATGTGGACAGGGTTGGGCCATGGGGTTAGCTAGGTTGGAACAAGTTGTTTATGAGGTTGTTCATTGACAATCTACTCAACGATGGAGGTGTTTGCCATTGGGCTCATACTTTCTAAGAACACTTCACCTTGAAGGGTCTTTAGTTTAGATGCAAAGTGGGCCAGTCTTGATATTTGGATTGAGTGGATAGGCCAACTTTAGTCGCAAATTATGAAGGCTAGTGATCCTGGGCTTAGGCTGCCTAGGGTTCGGTCGCAAGAAAGTGAATCATGTACATGAATGATATAATAAGAATTTCTTTACTAATAAATTCTTTCCTTTGTCCATCATTCACAAGGTGTAAAAGTCCAATGTTGAAATTTATATGATAATTGACAAAAAATAATTCTTTATAAATCTCTCTCCTAAGTTCAAAAAAAAAAAAAGTATTTCAAGAAAATAAGAAAGACAATAATTTGTAGAAAACAATAAATTGAGCCAAAACTTTAAATAAATATGGATGACTTCAAATTATGTGAATAAATAATATCTCCAGAATTTACTAAAGGAATATTTCTAAGATAAAATGTGAAAATTTTACTCATTCTCATAATTTAAAACTATTGTTATCTTTTTTATATTTTTGTTCGGTCCATTTTTTAAAATTATGATCCTAATTCTAGGGCTAGCTTACTATATGTACATTTCATGGGTACATTATAATATACATAGAGTTCAATAGTAAATATTCAGTAATTTGAGGCACTATGTTGTGGATGTAGGTTAGTGGAACCGAACCACTAAATCCTTTGTTACGGTTTGTTGATTCTATTTCATTTTTTGGTTGACTATTCAAAGTAGACTTTTGGTTAGAATATATTAATTCAATGGGGGATATTATGGAGAGCTACTACGTAGTCTATGAAAAAACCACTATGGAAGGTAGGAATTATTTATGTTATGAATGTGCTGTGGAATTTATGAACAATTTTAGAGAGATAGTGCATTGGAGAAACTTAAGGGTTTGGATCCAATTGTTAAGACTAATAATCTTATAGTTTAGTGATATTATCTCATCTTCTTTACGAGAAGAATCAGAGTTCGAATCTCCCTCTCCACTTATTATAACTATCAAATTATAAAAAATCAAAAATAAAAACAAAAGGGTTTGGATTCAATCAAAAATCAATCCAATTTAATTATATTCTTAAGTCACGTGTAATTATCCTTCAAATTATATTAATTACAATTAATATTCTTTAAACATTTTAAATCAGGATTTCTTATTAAATAAATTAAAATTACATTACATTAGAGTATATAATAATTTTAGAAAACATAATGTATACAAATAATTTTTTTTTAGATAAATTCAATAATAAATGTCACTTTTATATGCCTTAACATATACAACATAATATAAGAGAAATATAATAATAACAATATTAAATGAAAAACATTACTTTGTTATGGATGATAAAATAGAACATGTCCCAAAAATTTAACCATAAAAATTTTAAATGAAAAAAAAAAAAAAAAAAATCGTGCATTCCTATATCTCTAACTCTCTAAATACTCTTCTGAAAAAATGAATAAAAAAAGATGCTCTAAATACAAAATGAAAAAGAGTTTATTTTTGAAAAATAAAAAGAGTTTTACTACCAATATTTATTTATATATTTTTGGAAACATAATGATCCTAAAGTTAATGAGTTATATAATGAAAAAAAGAAGAAGACATTAGTACTTAAGGGGCCATTAAGTCAAATTTATACATGATTCAAATTTTTTATTAGTAAAATAAAGGAGAAAGGAAGAGATTTCCCTTTCCCCTCCTGCCTACCTAGTTTATAAAAAACTATAGATTCATTTATAACCCTACCTATCATATTGTTGTAAATATCAGTCGCTATGATTGTGAATATTTATAGCCTAGGATGAGTATTAATCTTATTGTTTTTCACTATATATTTACTAATAAAATTCTTCATTCATCTTGAGAAAAAGCTTTTTCAAAGTTAATGAGTATTAATCTTATGCAAAATATGCAAGCTAAACCTTTTTTTTTTTGCTTTCTTACTTGATTATATCATTATATGTACCAGCGTGATTCAAGCCTTTTCACAAGAAAATGAAATTTGTAAGCACGCGTACAAACGAATTAAAATAAGGCGCGTTACAAAATAGTTGTCATCGTTTGCTTTGAAAGACGCTCTAATCCAAACGCGTGTGTAGCTTTGTTCCATGGTTAGTTACAAATTTCTTTGTTTACATTATGTGTCAGTGTCATCGTTTTGCTTTGAAGGCTCTCCAATTTGTCCAAAAAACTGTTTTTTTCTTTTCTTTTTAGCGCAATATGTGAAGTATAATAGAAAATTTAAAAATGTCATGGCACAAGAAATCCCATCCTACGGAAAAGCAATTTACCTAATTCAATTTTTGTATTAAGAACATACTATATACACTGAAAGGTCCTGCCAATTGAATATGGCACGGGAAATGTGGGAGGCTTCTGTACTTCAATTGTGACCTTCCCCACTAGCGGAGGCCGACATGGACAAGCTATTGCTATGAACTTTGGAACCTGATCTCCGGGCATCAATACTGACAGGCTCTGGGATTCACTAATCTTTGACATCTGTTGAAACAAATTAAAAGAGAGTAAGCAAAAGAAATCTGACTTGTTACTTCTTAGTCTAGCTTCTCAAGGCCTAGGTCCATGAGATTTTTTTGGGTTCAAAATTCTTAACAAGCAACTTAGATTCTTACCCAATAAATTCCACACTTATATTATTTAGTGTATGGGACAAGGATTATACACACTCCTAGAGCACAACGTCGTGTTACGATATTTTATTTTACGTGAAATTAACTTATGAGATTCAATATTACGTAAAATGAAGAAGTACTATATTATCATTGTATTTATGAAATATTGAATAATTACTTTTTTTTATGTATAACATAAATATGGTGTTGCATCACTATCATATTTTAGTTTTATGAAATATTTGGTAAACTAATTAAGAAGAAGAAAAAAAAAAAATCGGTTTAAAGAACAAATCTATGGCATGCAAAGTTGGGATAAGTAGAGAAAAGCACCTTGTGTGGAGGTATAACAGGTTTCCTTGGTGATTGAGGGATATCTGATTCTATATCATCAATATTGACATTCCTAGAAGATATGAAGAGGGATCGGAGCTTGTCCCAGTGGAAGCAACAAGAGAAGAAAGCACTCATGCAGAATAACAAGATCAAAAGAAGAGCTAAACCTAGAGGAAACCCTATGAGAGGTTGAGTTGAGGCATCCTTGCTGTCTTCCATAGACATAGTTCCTTATCTCGATCTCCTCCGATGTCAATGAACTAAATGTAAACAAGTATATGAAATTGCAAATTGAGTTGGTAGTGGAGTTTGTTAGGTATGATGGTGAGTGGGGGTGGCAATTTATATAGATTTCAATTAGTGAGTGGCTCGGTTGGGTACAGGTGGACGTACATTTTACGTTTAGTACGGAAAGCAGCTGGTCCTACTTGCACTAGTACCATTTTTCTTTTCGATTGAGTGGAGTGCTATCATCGATTGATGCATATTTGCAGGATTAACATGAATAATCCATGGGATTTTGGATTTTGACCTTCAACAATACATACAACAGACATTAATCATAACGTTTACGAAGCAACTTTGGTGGTTAATTCCTTCTAGAAATTTTTACAAGATTTCTTATTAAAAAAAAAATCAGTTGCTTCAATTCGTTGCTATTATCTACTGCCACGATTAATTGTGCCTAGGCCTAAGACCTTCAAAAGGATTCCAAAGTCCTCCATTACATAAATAAAATGCTTTTAATATTGTACGCTTTTGTTTAAAATTTGTTGGATAATGATTGATTTTTTTTTTTTAAAAGAAAATAATATATGTGAGTTTTGTATTCTTTACTCCATTTTCAAGAAGACTATCAAAATATTGAGTCAACAAAATCCAACTCAACTGAAACTTTAAATTGTTTCATCACAATTTTTTTTTATGAGTGTGCTGAATAATTATTGGCAATCAATTTGCATAACAACTTGAGTTTTTAATTTTTGTAAACCAATCTCCCACACAATGGATTATATTTTTAACTAAGTTGCAATATTATCATTAATAAATTATATTCTACTGTTTTACATGTTAAAAATTATTTTATTATTGTCATATTATAATTTTATATGGTAGATAGTGTTTTTTTATATGAAATTAACTTTTAATTAATTATCTAAAATGTCTATTAAGAAGAAGATTAAGGGAGAGTGAGAGAAACTTGAGAGAGAGAGAGAGAGAGAGAGAGAGAGAGAGAGAGAGAGAGAGAGAGAGAGAGAGAGAGAGAGAGAGAGAGAGAGAGAAGAGAATCTCAAATAGAATCTATTGATAAATTTGTTATTAGTAATAATAAAATTATTATGGAAAATTTAGATGAAAATCTCATAAATGAATAAGAAATTCACCAAAAAAGGTTATAAGATAATGAAATAATATAACGCAATAAGAAGATTTTGATGAAAATTATCATAATAATGTTCAAACATATAGTATAACAATTTATTAATTATATGAAATACTTTTTTTTTTCTTCGAATGCATGCATCACTTACAGAATTTCTTACAATACGTATTAAAGTTGTTTCTATGAAGTTTTTCAAAATTAAATTTGATAAAATCCTACTTAAGATTGATATATTATGTAAAAAGAAAAAAGATTAAGTGGATTAATTATTATTAATTGTAAAAGAGATGTTAATAGCACATAAATACAACAACTTAATTAATAATATTTTTGCATCTCAAAAAAACAAGATAAATGGTTTCTAGATAATTCATATTTCATTGATATTTAAATATTAAAAAAATCCCACTTAAATTTATTGTCTTACGAGGATAAATGTATTAAACTAGCTCTGCTTAAATTTTTTGATAAGTTTTTTTTCTTTGTGCCAATTTATGGAAGACAAGTATATTTTTCTTGTGACTTTTTTTATACATAGCATATACTAGATATATATATATATATATATATATATATATATATATATATATATTTATTTATTAATCTTTATAATTTCAAGGATACGGGCATTTTTTTGGCAAATAGGTTATTTGTAAGCATATTACATGCTTTAAAAATATATATATGATCACATGGATACATATGTTAAACAAGAATCCACTATTGTGCACGTGATATTTTTTTTACAGTAAAAGTGACAGAAGTTAGGATCAATTATGTTATTTTAAATATCATAATTGTTTAAAAATTCAATTTTGTAATACAAGAAATGTGTTTGATATAAGAGTGAATGTCCCATATCACATGTGTCTCTTTGCATTTAATCCTTTAATTAATTAATTCAAATTATCAAGCTTTAATAAGATTATTTCTTGAAATGTATGAAAATCGAGAGCAAAGGAATTATCCAAATTGGTCGCGCGTTTGTCCTAACTTTACTGTGCATTTCGATGTTTATTTGCTCCCACCACAACCCACCCACGAAGAAAAATTCTTCCATCCTGTGATGATAGACGAATAGGACACTCACAGACGCCTTATTCAAGTTGTTTTGACACTTTTAGGGCCATTGTTTTTTCTTCTTAGGTAAATTGGTAATCATGATGTTAAGCACGGGTGCTTATAAAGGGTTTCACGGAACAGCAGCCCCTTCGTCAAACACAGAGATGGACGGTGCACAAAGGTGGCATGACCTGCGCTCTACAGACTCATGTCAACTCGTGTACAGTGTAACCTTGCATAGTATGTTAGAATTGTGAATATCAATTAGTTCAAACTGACGATATATATCAGTGATTAATCTTGATTAAATTGATGTTGCTTTAATCACAAAAAAGTATATCAATAATTATGAAAATATTGTATTTCTAACATTATTCTGGGTAGAACTTCGAAACCATATCTTAAGCTTTCTAAAGTCGTGTTCTGTTAGCATTATTAACTTTCTCTTGTCCAAGTAAATTTGTGGTAAGAAAAATATATTAATTAATAAGTAATAGAACATAGTAGTATAGAAATGAAACAAGAAAGGTTGACAATAAATTTCTTGGGGGTATACACGTGGCAAGCCTCACATAGAGAAAAAAAAAAAATTGAGTAATTAATATAACATGATTGGACTCAAACCTAAAAGTTTAAACTTTTGGGTTAAGTAGTGTTCCTATATGTTATATTAAATTCTTAATTGGAGTGTCTCTAAGGTATTATCTCTCTAACAACTAGTGATGATATCATAGCTTATGGTAGTGGTGTGTGCCTGTGTGGTAAGATGACGCACAATTCATTTTGCTCTATGATAAGCTCATAGAGAGGCAATAATTCACTTGGGAATGGATGCCCACATGGACAAAAAATATCGGGAGCTCATAAACTTAAACTTTTGTATTAAATGATGTCCTTAGTTATATATTATATTAAGACCCCAATGGAAATCTTCTCAAGATATTTCCTACCCAACATAAATTGATCATCCTTTGAAAGGACTACAAAATAATTATCCTTCAAGCAAGTGGTCAGAAACAAACCATACGAAACCATTAATAAATAAACCTGGTGCTACAGCTAGGAGAGATTTAGTCAGGGCCACACAACATCATATGTTAAAAAAAAATAAAAAAATTTGGACATAGTATGGTGCAGTTTGTATTGCGCTTATCCAAACAGATAGATGCATAATGACGTGACATTTATGTTTCATAGTGACCCTCAGATGTTATTTCAAATATTAGGTTCTGGTCGTTTTCAATATCCGCGTAATTCCACTTACTACACAAAGTGGAAAGCATTATAATTATAACTTAACAACGCTCTAAGTGATGAGCTCAGGAAAACTGCCAGGTGCAAAGGGCCAATAGATTGTTCGGTTTAGAGCTTTTAGAATTGTATGATGTTGCTTTCTTACGTAATAAAGACAACATAATTTTGTTTTGTGTTTTTTAGTTAAAGGGAAGCATTCAAATTGTAATCAATCCACTACAAGAGGTTGCTCTTGAAGATCTGTTATTAATTGGATAATTACTTCAAACAAACATCAAGAACAGTAGGACACTTCTTTCTTTTTTGATAATTTCATAATTGGGGGAGAATGATTTGAACCTGATTCTCTTTATAAAGAAGACTAATCAATACTAGTTGAACTGTAGAACACTTCATTAATGTTACTATTTTTTCATTTCAATCATTTCGCCTAGTTCCTTCCAATCTCGCCATCCAATTTAGTATCTTTTTATACTTTCCAAAACAACATCGTTTTGGTGGACTTAACTATGCAAATTGGATGGGGTAGACAAAAGGACTAAATTAGAAATAAATGGAAGTTAAATAATTGAAATGAAAAAAAAAAAAAAAAAAAAAAACTTAAAGGACTAAATGAATTGAAATAAGGTCAAAATTTGAGTGTGTAATTTTAAACAACAAATAATAATAATAATAATATACATTGCTTGTCAAGAGACCTCCATCAATTTTTTGAGGTTGAGCTAATTTTAGACCTTCTCTTTTAATAAAAAGGGGAATGCATTACACACCAAAAAAGATTATTACAACATTAGGATGAGGCGGGAATATGACGACAAGATTCCATCCCCCTCAGATCCCACACAACAGTTTGGTACACAAAAGTAGGACATTTATCATATATTTGAACATTATCCTGCTAAAATCTTCCCCTATTAGCCAAAGTATCAGTGCATTTGTTAGCTTCATGGTACACATGATGATCAGGTACCACCGACCACGGCCTCTTCAACATGGTATAATAGTTTTAATTATTGCACCAGCAATTATATGAGTAAGGCCGAGACACAAAGTCTACCCGTTCAATGAAATATGTTAAAAAAACAAAAAGTAAGTTGAAAAAACGAAAAACAATTTGTTCATTGAAAGTTCGAGATGTAAAGTTGTCATTGAAAGCAAAATAGATCTCATACTTTAGAAGAAAAATTCTTTATTTTAATTATTTATATATTTATTGATTTTTATGTCATAAAACAAGGAATATGATCATTTCTATTTAGACCATTCTCAATAGATTCATTTTATGATTTAAATTAAATATTACAAATCAATAAATATGAAAACATCATTTAAAACATAAAGCTAGGCAACTCATATTTAGGCCTTTCATATGATTCAAGTCTGGAGCTTTGGGTGAATTTCAATATAGCTCAGAGCCGTACCCGATATTTGTCTTTCTGTGTTAGTAGTCTGGTGGATCCTGTTAAAAGGAAATATCTCAGCATTTTCTTGGATCCTTTTTGGAAATGTCTCAGCATTTTCCAAAGAGCCAGGCCAATTTTTGGTCATATCAAAAGATTCTCACCAATCAGCCAATTAGAATAAGCGAATTGAGTTCAGGATCATGTAATATTGTGAATGACACCTAAGACAAAGTTGAGCAAAAGTATTATGGGATAAGACCGTGATTTAACCATAAAAGAAAAAGCCAAACATATTATATCCTCAGAATCTGAGTATAATATTTCGTTTTTATATATATATTTTATCCCTATTACAAATGAACAGACATTAATTAAGGTGAGCCTGCTGATTGAACAATTGAAGGATAAAATGCTATTTGAAATATGCATTTGGCATACTATTGAGATTAACACATATGCTTCTTTTGCCTAACAGAAACATTTGCAAATTGCAATTAGTGGCAATTTGTCTGCATGAATGTTTTCGTTTCCCAAATCCCAGGACGTTGTGACTGGATAAATTTTAATAATAATTATGCCAATATTGCTAATTATGGCCACACGGCCCACGTTACTAAAGTTGGCATGTTTACAGCTTTCTGTTTGTCAAGCAGCAGCTAATGGACAGGAGCAAGTTAGCTTGTCAAAGAGGAAAGAGGATTACTTGTAACGGTTACATGTAACACCATCTCGTCAAAAAGATTGACAAAGCAATTCCGAACAATCCATCAAGGGATGTACATGAGCAAAATGTGAAAAAACATGCCCGCGCCTCTATGCCATCATTACACAGCTTGGCATAATGTCAAAATGTTGGTTAATTAAACAACTTCACTAGTTCCTAATGATTTAAACTTTTGAGAGAATCAATAATTTATCATGGTATCAGTAATCTTGAGTTCAAACCCTATCTCCCTTTTTATGAGAATCCATAAATTATCACAAAGCTTAACATCTATAAGTGGGAAATACCATTAGCAAAAACGACAGTTTTATTCGTTTGCGATGGTTGTGAAGCTGGTGCAAGGTTACTGAGTTGTTGTGTAGTATTAAGACTACTTAGTGCTTATGTTGAGCAAAAACAAAACCAAACTACTCAGTGCTTATGTTGAGCAAAAACAAAACCAAACTACTCAGTGCTTATGTATAGATAGAACATCCTCTTTTACTACAAGATGGAGAATCTGAAACATTGATGTGATAATTGTCAATTGCATTTTCTGAATGTGATGCAAAACTAGCCTTATGTCTAGTCTCCAAGTAAAATCTTCTATTTTTTTCCCTACAAGTAAAACATTTAGTTAACAAAATAAACCACTTTTTGGTACAACTAGGCTGCTTTACCCCCTAATGCTTCTGAAGCTACTTTTGATTGACAAACTTTGAAATTCTGTGCCCTCGTGTGTGTATGTGCGCACTTTCCAGATCAAATTCCCGAAGTTGAAAGTGGTGACTCTAATCATTTTGCTTTTACCACCAGACAATGGCTGAAAATTATGAAAACCATGACTGACACACCAAACCAACCCGTGCCTCTTCCCTTTCCAAAACACAAAATATAAAACCCCTGTTGTGTACATCCAATCTACAACTGATAATTTGTTTTTTTAGATAACTTACAACTGATAATTTGTTGATTGAAGTCTTGATAATTTATTGATAATTAGGGGCAATAATTATCTTCTTCTTTTTTCCTTTTCAAGGGTCCCAAAACATTCCCACCTGGTAATTGAATATAGCAAATAAACCTTTTTTTTCCTTGGGCATTTGGGGGATAAAAAAAACAATTTTGCATTAAATAAACATCTTCAATTGAAGCAAAAATTACATAGCTCTCAAGGAACAGATACATTATCGCTTATTTAAAGGTGGGAAAAAAGATGAAAAATAAAAAAGAAAAGAAAAAAACTTCAACTCTCACTTGCAAACCTCATTGAAAATAGGGAGATTTGAAAACCCATCTCTAAAAAATACTTCGCCCAATTTACTCCTTTTCCTCTTCCTCTCTTATATCCTCAAAGACATCGTCCTCCATATCCTGCATTTCTAAACAACTCTTGCTTTATGTCTTCAGAACTTAGTATTGTTCTCTGCTCCAATTCCTATTGCCATGACAAGAAAACATTAATTTCACTTGCTTAACAAAGTGATTATAAAAGTTAAACAAAAGAGGAATTGCCAGATAGTTATTTATTTTCAAGTACCTCTGAACAAGAAGCTTGCATTGCAAAGTCGTTGAAGCAACTAATGACACATTGTTCAATCTCAAGGCCTAATGCTTCTAGGGTATTCACTGACGATAGCAACAACCCTGGCTTCCCTGCACAGCAAATCTCAATCCTAGTATCCACATTCCTCCTCTCCACATCAAACTGCAAAGGCAAAGCACAAAATCACTAATTAGACTTAGTTTTGGGAGCTACTAATTAGGTCGTGCCGGTAATTAAAGTCTTTACCTTTGGTGAATTTCTAACCAAGGTCTCATTGGGTTTTACATTGTTGAAAATGCCCATTTGCATGTTTGAATTCACTTCAATTTCTTGTTGCAAGTTGTTGATTTTCTCTAGGAGTTCTTTCATGTAATCAATAGTGTCACCAAGTATAGACGTCCTGTCCATCTGTTAAATCAACATCCAAACGAACCAAATTAAATTAGCCTCCATATTTCATGCTTAGAGTAGAGTATGGTATAGTTCAAATAATTAGAAAAATGAGTCTCCCTGCTTTACTTTACCTTGCTTATCTTAGGAACAATGGATCTTAGCATTGAAAGGCGATCATTTAATCGCTTTCTTCGCCTTCTCTCAGCCATTAGATTCTTTGATGGTTGGCCCTGCAACTTCTTAGCTCGATTCTTTCCTTCTAAGCAATTACCCACGTTGAAAACTGGGGCTTCTGGAGACTGAATTGGCTCAACTTTGCAAGAAGCTTGTACCTCCAAATTGTGAATCTCATCCCCTAGTATACTCAATTCTTCTTCCATTGTGGCTAATGGGTATTCTTCTTGAACAGGGAAAGGTGATGTATCAAGTGTGTTAAGTGAAGAATAAGAATCAGTAAGCTGTGGAGCTGAGAATTGGTCATTGCTAAATGGGTTTGAATAGTTTTCATTGAAAGTGTAGGAGTTTGGAAAGACATTATTAAAGGCTGGATTTTGATCAAAGTAATCAAAACTAGAGAGGAAGAACTCATTCATTTCTGTTGGGAATGTTTCTAAAGTGTCTCTTCTTAGAGATAGTAATTCCTCTAAGAAGCCATGTTCATTGAGCTCCATATCTCTCTGTTGCTCTCTTGTGTGTATGTGAATGTGTGTTTCTCTCTCTCTAGGGAATGTTAGTACCTTGACAATATATGAAGTTGCACCAAGTTGAAGAATATATATAGGAGCACAAAGAAATGGGTTCTACTTGACCATTATATAAAATGAATTATAGTATGTGTTATGTTGTATCTATTACCACCTAAAACCTAAGATTGAATTGGAATCTGCTTTTCTCTCTATGGGTGATTTCATGTCTTTTTCACCGAAATCTCTGCAATCGAACAAACTTAATATTATAATTGGCATATTCAGAAAACTTTGACCCAAGCATCTGTCTGAACCGAAAAGGATGCAGTTAGCATCATAGACCCTGTCAGGTTCTTTGTATGCCAAAAGCTCTGTAACATTAATTGGCCATGAAAAATTGCTCAGTTGGGTCCCATACCTCAATGCTTCCAAAATTGAGCTTAGCTCACAAATTCAAATAAGTTGGTGGGCCTCTGTTTTTTCGTCATTACGAACTTTTAATAGTTTTTTTTTTTTTTTTTTTCAAAAAGAGAAATTCCAATAGTTTGTCTAATTTTGTTTTCAATTATTCCATATAGCTATACAGCTTCAGGCCATATATATAATAATAATGTACACTTACTACTAGCAATTTTTCTTTCGAATTCTTGTATGGGGATCAAGTTTATACAACATATTTTTCATTGGAAAATGCTAAATTGATTAATATCAATTTTATTTAGAAAAAACAAATTAATATCAATTTTATTATGAAATGTTTACAAACTAAAACTGATGTGATAATAAATATGATTGGACGGTACATTAAAAATGAAATAAATAAATATTTCAAATACTTTTTGTGATTGATGATAGATTATTTAGTAAATTTCAACTTGTATCATTTATAACCTGGCATTGAGGACAATGAAACATGCGGGAATCCTTCTATTTTTATTTTTGGCTGAATATGTAGGAATACTAGTCACATATATATATATATATATATATATTTTAAGGTTAAAGATAGGATACTAGTCACATACCTAAAACAACATACATGATATAGTACAATAACTACACTATTTCAAATTATGGAGATACGGTCTCACTGGTTTTGCAGATAAATACCAGAGTCATTTTTAACGACTGTAGCTGCTCTGGTCGATTACCATTAGCTTACATCTTAAACCATGAGGAGCATTTTGTCCATGGCTCCATGCAGGGTTAAAGTCTATCACCATTTGTTTGCATTGTAATTTTTTTCTGGTAGGAAAGCTCGAATAAAATAAAAGGTATGAGTTAAAGGTCGCGACATGGAGCTCCATCCAAGTGGAGGTACAGGTTTGACTCTTCAGTCCTTAAATGTATGTCAAATAATTGGATGAAAATATATTTAATTAGCCGTACACAGAAATCATATGTCACGATCCAAAGAAAAAAAAAAAAAAAATTTCATAAAAAATATCACAAATTTTATTCATAAAAAAAGGAAAATCAAATTATTTTGGACAGAGTGAAAATTTATACATACGTAGAGAGATGAGGAAACTTTGACATGTAAAAAACAAATAGCAGAAATGCAAGAACTTTTGATTTTTTTATTTTTTTGCCCCAGGTCCACTCCTAGAACAGTATCTTACTTTAAGGTAATTTAACTATTTAAGCACTTAAAAACTATTATTTGTCCTTATTTTTTTTAACGAAATAGAATTCACCCAAAAAAAAAAAAAAACCCACTTAAAATTGATAGTACGTTGTTTTATTCTATTACTTATAGTCCTGTCCTGTCATTGTCTACCAACCACATCATGTACCTGTACCAATTGTTCAATATATTGAAAGAGAGATCTAGAGGCCACTTGCCACTTCCAGGGGCTAATTTTGCTCTAGAACCTTCTAATAAAATACAATTCACAGTAAATATTGGAAGTAATAATTTTAAAGCTGCATTTAGCACCAAAAAAGAAAAAAAAAATAAAAAATTAAGCTGCTTGTAGCAAAAAATAAAATAATTTTAAAGCCGGTTTAGCTGTTTTTTTTTTTTTTTTTTTAAAAGAAGGTAAGCAGGGATAAATAAAACCTCATATTCAACCATTAGACTATAGGCCAATATTGTTTTATTGCCTAACAAAGAAGTGAGGAACGCCTTCAGTATTAGGACAGAGTTTTTTTTTTTTTTCTTTTTTTAGAGAACACCAAATATGTGTGAGAAGACTATTATCATGAAGGACAAATTCTGAATTGCCAAGCATATATACGTCAAATATATTAAGGCCAATTAGCATTAGGGTTGTCTAGCTATGGAAGCAAAACCCTATATGTAAGACGAATCTGAGCCACATGCATGCTACGAGTAAAAATAAACAAGGAATATAAGAAAGATAAATTCCATACACGTGGGGTTGAATCTACTTTCCTAGTGTAGTGTCAAAGCACATAATGAATATGAATATGATGTTGTCCGGAGACAAACGAGTAGCTGGAATTGCTTGCATAAATAACTAAAATTAAGTGGAAAAAATGACTATCATTAATTAAAATAACACAGACATGAAGAAAGCAACTTGAGTTTTAAAAGACCACTTAAAAAATGGGGAAATAATTAGGTTTACAGAGCATGAATTAAAGAATTGTAATGCTTGATACAAACGTTCTATTCAAAAAGAAAATATGAAAACTAATGAAATGAAAAAGAGAGATGTTGGCATTAATGTTGGATTGATGGTTGGAACTTGGGTGGTTTCTAGGGGCATATGACTGCTCTGGCTGTCTTGCATATTTTCTCAGCAGCCACCGGCAAATTCCATGTACAAAATGATTAAGCGTGGAAGATTCTTTTCTTTTTTATAGATACAGCGTGGAAGTTTTTGCTAAATGATAAAGCGTGGAAGCTCATGATTATCAACAAACTATTTTAAATTAAAAGCTAGTTTGGAATATATTTATATAATAAAGAGGTAGTCCATAAGAAGGACAAATTGATCTTAGCTAGTCTAGCTCCTAACGAGCTCTCCAAAATATTTAAAGACTTTCTATCAGGTAAAAAAAATTAAGAACTCCGTGATGAGTAACTCGTGGTGCAATGCACATGAAATTTTTTCAACTTCGTTTTTTTTTTTAAATATAAAAATTGATAATTATGATTAATAAATAATTATTATGGTTATATTTGTACATGAAATTAGATGTTCTACCATTTAAAGTAAATTTGACACAAGATTTTAATTATAGATGATGTAAATTTAAGAGATTTTATAGGAATCCTTATCAGACTAAAATTTAATTAAAGAATATATATTAAAATGACGACATGGAAAATAGTTTTTCAAAAATTCATGTGACAACATTAGACAAAAATATATAAGTTTTAAGGTAAATTACATTTACATTGCCAAGTTTATAGTAAAATTATATTCTGCACACCCGATTTTTAAGAAAAAAAAAACTCCGTCCCTAGAATGATTTTTTTTTTTTTTTAAATAATTGAAACTCCGCTCCTAAATAATTAACGCTCCATCCCAAAATAATTCATATTTCACTAAAAAAATAGAGCAGAGTGTGAATTATTTTGGAGATTTTCGAGTAGAGTGTCATTTATTGACAATAGGATGTAGCGAGTTTAGTTTCGTCAAATAACAGGGGTCTCAATGTAATTTATTCTAAATAATAATAATAATAAAATCTTGTTAGCTCTATTGTCATACTGTAAATGAGTAATAATTTATGTTTTTTTTTTTTGTCTTTCTAAAATAATAATTTGTGTTCATTCTTCCTAATTCGATATTTGAATTTATATCTCACTATATTCATATTGCGATGGGATGGACGGATGGTGCCCAACTCGATGAGATCAGTGGTATAGACTATAGAGTAGGATAAAATATGAGAGTTTATTATTATAGTATGTTCATTTTAAGATTTAGGATTTTATGTCCTTATTTTTTGTATTTTTAAAAGCAGTTTTTGTTAAAATTGGGTCCTTTTACGGTAGAGTATTAATTAGGTTTTGTTTAAAAATATTTTTAGTTGGAAAAAAGTTGTTTGGAGCCTTTAAATTGGCACCTTTGTTGTAAAATGAAAAGGAGAAATCGATTTTCAATAAAATTGTTTCCTTTTGGGCCCATTTGGGAGGAGAGAATTGAGTGAAAATGAATGGAATGTAAATAATATTTTAAGAATATGTCTTTTATTCTCTTATTTTCATTATTTCTACTCATTTCAATCCTTTATTATTTACTCATTCTATTCTGTAAATTCAAGGATCGCCTTTTATGTAGCTAAAACGATATCTAGCTTATCATACTTTCCATTATATGGCATATCCTTTTTTCCTTTGTCCAAAAAAATGAAGAAGAAGAAAGTCATTTATGTCTAAAAATTCAATTAAATAAGGACATTAATTCTTGAACCGTATATGAGATACCATACCATCCCGACATCTTGAGATGGAATTTCGTGTAAAAATCATTTTGAATTATCTAAATAAGGACACATTAATACAATATTATCATGAGATAATTATTTTTTTAGTTATACAAGTTTCCAAATTAATAATGGGATGCATCATGCATGTTTGATATAAGGAAAATGGGCCAAAACATCTCCATCAAATAGCTAGATGATGACTCCATCTTATAATTTATATTGCTTTCCTTTATTTTTCTTTAATTTCTTTGTGAGCAGAAATCTATGGAGGTTTTTATTTTTATTTTTAAGGGCAGATAGTAATCCTACTCTAATATAATTCTAATTTGTAAATGTGGGACTGGAATCAAAAGGGAGGGGGGTGGATCCCATGGAGTCTTTTAAGTAAGATGAATAAATTGAAGTATTTAACACTACCAAGACTACCAATGGAGAAAAGAAAGGATATTAATTATAGCCTTTTCCTTTCTAATATTTGGTTTATAAATGAGGTGACAAGAGATGAAAATGAAGAGAAAAACTAATGGAAAAAAATATATGTGGCAATATATGAAAAAAATTGTGAAAATCTTAGTTATGGACTGATTTGTAAACTGCACAAAGCATGCGCTTAAGGGGACTAAACTCAAGCACGTGAATTTCTGCACCAGGTTAGAATCAAAAAGGAAAAAATTCTATCACAAAATATTTGTGGCTTTGTGTGCAGCTTCCCGCGTGTGAAGGCTAAAGAATTTGGGAATCTCCTCAGAAATCGCGAGTGCGAATTTTTCCGAAACACGTGAATCTCGTTTCGGGATTGTGTGTTGGGTTGGCTCGTGGACAAAACCACAAACAAATGGCGGATTTCCGAAACCGACCCGAAAATCAACCTAACAAGTTAAGAACTGACGGTCCACACGCCACCCAACCATTTTATGGTCCATATTTTATAAAATGACCAATTTACATAATGCTTTCCCAGCGGTATTTTCTGGTCCAATTCTATCTTTTTTTCCTATTGAATGTAAATGTAATTTAATAATTTTGTTAGTGTTATTGGTAGTGGGGTCAACTTCATTCTTCTTCATCTTCTTTGTCTTTTTCCCTAAAAAAATTATTTCGATTCATACGGTGGTAATTTAATGTTTAATTTTCATGAAAAATGGAATAATGGCATTATGCTTGGAAGAGGGAAAATGCAATCATATGGTATATATATATATATATATATATATATATATATATATATATATATATATATATGTTTAACAATTAGTAAGACCGGTTGGCAGTTTCTTGTTAGAGCATTTTTTTTTTCAAAGCTACTTATAGTCTTATAGTTCACGTGTGTGTTAAGCTATAATTTTCCGATGTAACCTCCGTAGGATATGCTTTTATGTTTGCCACATTGTTTACTGTTACTATTTGGCTGCTTTCAAAGCTAAATATGTATATAAGAAAAGTTCTTTGGATGTTAAAAATAATAAAATGAGTAACTCGATTTGACATGTATGTATTAGTATCTCAAGATGAGTAAAGGTCTTTTATTAACTGTAAATAAGGGGATTCAATCTCCGGATCTAGACCTCATAGAAGGGAAATTAAGTAAGGATACAAAATTATCAAACTCATTTTGATGATGTTAAGAGAGGGAGAGTGAGAAGCGGAGAGTTAATCAAGAACTTTTTAATACTTAAATTTGTACTTAAACCAAAAGCATAAGTACTTAAATTTGTACCAAACTAACTATATTAAGTAATCAACTATTTGTTTTCTTTATTATTTTTTTTTCCCTGAGGTAAGATTTATGACGTGTGTGTTTAGAACAGTTAAATCAATCAAATTATTAATGACCCCTAACTTGAGCCTACGTATGGTAGAAGAATCCCTAACTTCTTTAAATTATTTTATCTAGAATCCAATCCTTTTCGATGAATCCAATTCTTCACATAAATAAATTTACAAGTTGAATATTATAACGAGCCTACTCCTTTAGAATTATGATTAAAAATGATGTCAGCGATGCCAGCAACAATATCAATGATTCACACTATAATTATGTCGTTACATTATAATTAAATCATATATCACTTATAAGTTTCATTCCATACTTATATTAAGTACATAAATTACATGCCTTCTTGTCAATGTGATTGTCACATAGCCATAGCCATTCATAATTTCTATAGCTATATATTATATCTATATGATAATTAGTATCAAAGAGAGAAATGAAAAGCCAATAATCAAAGAGAAACGACGTGAAGGGACCACGAGAATCACAGGCAAAGTTGAGATTATTGGCGGTGTGAGAAAACCGCGGTGCGTTCACCCCACCATCCCGACATGAAGCGGTTTAACAAAAGCAGTTTTTTTCTCTGTCAAACACAAACACAAATCATACAGCTTGGCAGCCCACAATATCTATGATGAGATTTTTAGGGTTGATATCCAAAACCACCCTTTTCTCTCTCTTTAAATTTTGTCTTCTTATGCTTTGTTTGTTAGTGCTATATCGAATACTAGGGGTCCAAAATAAACCCACAGTGCTACAGTATTCAAAACAGCCTTTTTAGAAGAGTAGGTCGTCATTTTTTGCCTTTTTGAGACTGCATTGCAGAGCTCTCTCGTGTTGTACTTGTACATGTATGTAATAATAATATGAGTGACCCATGTGAGATTCTTTTTCTGATTTCTCGTCCTCATCAAACTACTTGCACATAAAAGTCGCTGTTGCTATATATTGACCTTCTTTGTACGTCTTTTGCTTGGCAGAAAGGGAAGGGCAAAGTATATCAAAAAGGGACAGCTTCCTCACAATCACAGGTCTTTTCCTAAGCAATTAAACGAGAGGGCAATGTAATGCAACCCCACATCTCTCATCAAAAGAAGTGTAAAAGATCCAATGTTATTTGCAGCACTAATAATAGAAAGTTTGTAAAAAAATAATGATAACAGTGCAAGAGCAGGTTTGAATAAATATATAAAAGTTGTTATTCATCGAAGCATAATTATAATAATAATAATGAAGACAGTGATGGTACTATTATCATTAACTGTAGCTTATTCCACGCTGTTTACTGTTCGCTCACACAGTTTTTCAGTGGCTGCTAATTGGTGCAGAAATACAAGCAGGTTTATCCCAACGACCCAACCTGATCTCTGTAATTAACCTGCATCACTCATTACAAAGGTTACATTGTCTCCCATTGTTTTGTCTTGGAAGTTGGTACACAACATTAATTATCAAGTTTTACTCCATGAACTTGTACATATTAAAAATAATATCAATTGTAAAAGTAAATAAAAATAATATTCTTCTAATCATAACACATGGATTGTGTTAGTAGTATGTTATAAAAAAAGTTGTCTCTACAGTATCACTCAAGGCGCCTTGGTTAGAACCTCAAAAGCTAAGTCAAGAATTGTTTTTGGTCACGCACAAGTGCTCTAGCTAGAACATGTTATCTTAATGCAAGGTATATATATATTTATCAAAGATTAATTAAAAAATAAAAGTTCAAAACACTATATATATATATATATAATATCTCAAAGCTCTCAAAATGCTGGATTGGTAACGTAGGGGTTGAATAGATCGATGAAAAGCAATATGAGTAAATTACAGTACTGAGTGCAATAGATCAATTGAAATTCTTCACTACATATGTTAAAAATGGGCTATATATTGCCACTAGTCGTTTCAAATCAATTGTACTTGTTTGTCAAGGTGTTAAAATTTGTATTTATCTTAAGGAGTACGCGGAATAGACAGATGATGATAGGTGCAATGTATATTAGAGTGGACAAATTCAAAAGGGACAAAAAACTTCTAGCAAGGATCAGAGTTTCTACTTGTTGGAGCGAGGGAACAATAACTAACAAGTTGACTTGGCTTGAAGTTCAATAATATTTGGATTCGTTTGATGGAAAATAAAAGATTTGTACATAAGGACACAGAGGTTGAACTGTAACATGGACATTATGTATGATAAATCAAATCCCACTTGTGGTAAGTGAAAACATCAACATAAGATCGATGTGCAAGTGTTGTAATTGGGCAAGAACAAATGCATTTGTTGCTTTTAATATCAGAAATTTAAAATACATATATATGTAGACAACCTCGATCGCTGCTACGTTTCCGTAGAAACATATATATTTTCATCAAAATATATAGCTATGTATCGTATGTATTGTTGGTTTTAATATCAGAGTGCTTAAGCAAAAGTTTCACAATTCATGCAGCTGTGCTTTCACAAATTCATACAGTTAATTTTGTCTTGCTCGAGTCCAAATTATATTACAAAGTCACAAAACTATATAACAAATTAAACCCAGAATTATTTAAGGGGCTTAAGTAACACGGATGGATTGGTTGAAGTCATGAACTCCCACATATTGACTGGTGAACTTAGATTCTTTTTAATTAGGCCAGCTATACGAGCGGGGCCCTATCTCTCTATCATGTGTATTGCAAGATTTGACCTCCATTATATATCTTACCCTAATTTTGAACTCCATTCAATCACACTTTGCTTAATTAACTAGAATACAGCATTACTTTGTCGCCGGACGTGCATTATTATAAGTTCCCAATAATCTTGGCAACTTTGTGTCATTATTTCATCTTCCCCCATAAGCAACAAAGAAAGCTAGCTTCGTGATCTTTCAAACCACAATAAAACAAAATTTGTTATGTTTGGTCCTTAAAACATAATAGAAACTTAATTATAATCTTATTAACAATCTATTTTCATAACATAAGATTCTCTAAAAGATCATTCATGGCCTCCTTAAAGATCAATGACTACCTACTAGTACTTTCATTAGTTCAATTGCAATCTATCCATGATCTCTTCCATGAAAAAACTATAACAAATTGAGCAGTAGTTTGCTGGGTAGTCAGACTACAATCAAATCTAACCTTTGTCTTGTTAAAGATTGAGAAAGCAGTTAATGTTTATATATACGTACTTCGTGTACAACTATACAAAAATAGAAGAATTTTCTTTCAATATATAATATTTCTATGTCAATTACTGTACATAACTATCAAAAAATAGTATAGCTTATTAGGTTTACCAACTTTCTAGGAGAAAAGGTGCAATTAAATTAAATTTTCCACTAAACGCCAAAAAAATTTCCACAAGTTGCAAAACCAATTAGCTCTTGAAATCATTTTCGTTTTTAGGCTCTATCATTAGGAAATAACAATTGGATGATACAAATTTCAAAAGACTGACCAACCGGAAGAAAACTTTGGAAATCTGGCATCCAGTGATTCATCTTTTTCTTATTCACTTAATTTGTTTTTTCTCAGAATGAAAGCATCTTCAAGTAATATCAAACCAGTTTCCAGTGAAATGAGGTGGGGGCCTTTTAGAAAAACAAAACACAAAAAATCATTCTAGATTTTAGGTTGATTAAGGATCCAATAAATGCTTGCTAATCACAGATGTATGATAGTTGAAATCCAACTTGTTCATTTTGTCAACAAAACTTTGTCGAAAACTTGTTACAATGTGAACAAGTTTTCAACGAAAAGTGGAAAATTCACATACTCCTTCTAACTTTTATACAAATGAGGTGAATGAAAACGTAAAAGAGTGAAATTTTTGTTGCTTGTTTTTTGACATTTATATGTTTTGTGTGTGTATCATAAAAATTACAAGTTTGATCAACGAAAAGTCAATTGTGGTGGGAAGAGCAATGAAAGAAACAATTTTTGGTGCGAAAATTCACATACAATTTTTTTTTTTCCTATAGTTAATTAAGATAAATCAACAAATCTTTGTGGACAAAAAGTTGCCACATTTATTTTGATTATATTGTCAACGAAAAGTAGAAGCGCCAAAAATTCACATAATCTTTCTTACATTTATATTGTGGTGGGTCCAAATAAGGTGAATGACAACTCAACGTAAGAGAGTGATCAATTTTGTTGTACATGTAGACTTGTTCTTTGATCAATAGTGTGCTTCAAGTTCCATCACGATTTTCTTTTTCTTTTTGGTGTGGCTAAATAAGATATCAACAAACTTTGTGGACTTTGTGGATGAAAACTTGATACATGTTTATGTGTTTATGTGATAACGATTTTTTGATCAACAAAGAGTCTAGAAGCACCAGAAATTCATATACTCCTTACTTTTCTATTGTGGTGGGCCCAAGTAAGATGAATGACAACTCAACGTAAGAGAGTTGTGCAATTTTCAATGCCTATAAACTTGTTCTTTGATCAATGGTACACTTCAAGTTCCATCAACATATATATATATTTTTTGTGTGTGTGTGCTAATTAAGATATCAACAAAACTTTGTGGACAAAAACTTGATACGCATTTATGTGATTATGATTTTTTGATCAACGAAAAGTCTGGAAGTATTTTCCCATTCACATGCTCCTTACTTTTATATTGTGGTCAGTTCAAAAGATGAATCCGTGAATGATAGCTCAACGTTAAGTGTGTGAAATTTTTGATGTAATTTTCAGTATCTGGAAACATGTTCTTTTTTTTATCAATGGTATGTTTCGGCTTCTATCACCATATTTTTACTGATTAGAAGTCTGAAGAATTTAGAAGAGGTTACCTTATTAGTTAGGGAGCATCAAAATGTCTAGAACTGACTGACTGGATGAGTAACGGAGGATTTCAAAAACAGCGTAGATAGTGCTAGAAGCCTAGAACTCATTGTGCCAAAAAAAAAAAAAAACATCTGTAATATATATAGTTGTTCAAACCAAAGAATTCCAATAATTAAAATAAATATATATAAATAAATAAAAACCAAGATGGGGAACAGGAAAATCAAATTATTGAGAACCACATAAAATAAACTCTACTTCTTTTTAAAACACATGTAACTGGTTCTCAGATTTGAAATGAGAAAGACAAAATGGCAAAAACGCGACGTGCATCATGTTAGGATTTATGCACAATTTGAATCCAAATGCCGGAAAGAAAAGTTATATTATTTTATCATCTTCTCATCGCCCAAATAAACACAACCAAAATTTTCCCTTGCATTCTCTTTTCTTGACAAAGAGATTAGAAAGAGAGAGATAAAAGAGGGAGAAAGAGTTACGTGGTTGGTGTAAACATAGGATTTTGCATGGAGACCTTTTAGAATTTGAATAACATGTAAATATGTGTGTGGCAAATTAATCTTTCTTCCCACCGTTCATACCTTCTAATATTCTCCTTGAGTATATATTACTTGATGATGTTAATATATATGCTTATTTTTGCTATCTTATAGGTAATCTATTTTGCTTGAGAAGTTTAGTAGCACGGTAGCACCTATGGTCATCAAAAGTGAGAATACTTTTGTAGCAGCTTTAAGCAACGAAGCAAATAAAATTATTTCAAAACAACTCCACCTTATATTACATTGTAGTATATATTATATGTAATGGAAATTGAACTGAGCCCAACCAAATAGTACATCCATCAGTGAGCCTGATTCTGCCTAGCCCAAGCTCATACGCCAATAATAATACAATCACATTGAACGTTGGAGGGTACTCACGGGACATGGGCCCCCAAAAATTGAATTATTATATATATTATGAATATCGTTCATTAATTAAAGAAAAAAGATTTAGGAAAACCCTTTATTGTGGCCAGGAATTACAAAAATTTAAATGGTTTAGGCTCTATTAAAGATTTGGGCAAAAGTGAATTAAGCCCAATGATCCACACTCCATGATTGAAAAACTCCACTGTACGTAGTAGCATCAGGAAAATCTGAACGCAATTGATCATTTACCAAAACTTTAACCGACTTTTTAATGGGTGAGTGTGACCCGCAATTTTGTTCCTTATTGGGCCATCTGCCTCCCCAGCTATTTTCTGTTCGACCTTTTCTCATGGACGTTTTGTTAAGGCTTGCAGTTTGAAGATAAGTGTGTTGTGGCCTTGTGGGTGCTTCTTTTAATTTAGTTGTTGCGGGGGCCTTTTTTGACGGATAAAACACATGTTGAGATGGGCCTATGCTGAAACTATCACTGAACATGGGAATTTGTTCCAGCGGATATCAGCTGCACTCCATATTTGTTGGGCCAGATATAAATCCCTCAGCAAGATCGAAAGTTGTAGAAATGGCCTTCTCACTTGGGCCCATTGGGTCTTTGTACTGTGCAAAAAAAGCCCTCAATATTTTACTTTTTTTTTTTTTTTTTAAGAGAAATCTTAAGAGCATTTCACATTAGATATTTCAAAATTTCTTTAAATTTTGAAAGAAAAATTACTTTTTTTTTTTTAATACTCACTTTTATAATACACCATACATCACATTCTTCATTTTGCAATACCTTCTATTAAAATAATCTAAAAGAATTACAAAAAGAGAGAGGAGCATGTAAGAGAAAAGAAGTATTAAAAAACAAATGAAACAATCACAGTAACTCTTCATCAATAAAGAGTTAGTGTAGCATAATTTCAAATTTAAAAGTGAATTGAGAGTGATGCATGGGTGTTTGGAGCTTAGATTACTATAGTTTAAAGAAAAAAAAACTTTTGAAAGATCTGATGTGAATGCTCTGCTCTAGTAAGTAAAGTAAAGGAGTAGATTTGAACTCTGCCGCAAGAGATTCCAAGCTGGCTGTGTCTGAGTCATGGTTCAGAGCCACGCATAACTGCATAAGTAGGGATGACAACGGGGCGGATCGGGACCGGATCATGGGTGACCCGAACCCGCCCCGACTTATAAATATGTGACCCGACCCCGCCCCGCCCCGATGGTCGGGGCAACCTACCGCCCCGCCCCGCCTTGCCCCGCCCCGCCCCGAATTTAAAAAAAAAAACTTATACTTCTCAATTAAAATAAAACCTAAACCTCAAAAATTCAACTAACATAAATTCTCTTTAATAAACATAAACAAATATCTTTGTTTTGAATTGGTTTTACCTAAAATGTTATGATCACATAATAATAAAAACTAATATTTTTGTAATATTATTAAAAGTAGGTGCGGGTCGGGGCGGGTCGGGCTAATCGGGGCGGGGCGGGGCGGGTCAATGCCAATACCCATTACCGCCCCGCCCCGGTGATCGGGGCAAAAGTCTTGCCCCGTTCCCGCCCCGCCACCTCTACAGGGCGGGTAAAATCCGTGCGGGGCGGGGCGGGGCGGGTCGGTGCAAAATTGCCATCCCTATGCATAAGTAAGGATTGGGAATTAGAGAGAATCCCTTCCAAGTTAGGGTGCAGTGTATTGGAGGAAAAGTATTATTGACATGGGACTCAGAGGATGGTTTTTAAGTGTTCCCTTTTACTGAATTGAGAGAGGTCATGTCATGGCAATTCGCATCACTACTTAACTGTGGCATATTACATAGTTGCTAGACTGCAACGAATTATATAGCTGCTGAGTTGCTACAAATGATGCTAGCATGTGCCGTGTGACTGAGTTCCTCATCCTATTGTCAAAGGGTGAATTTTAATTGATAGAGAATATGATTATTAAAAAATTGGCTAATTTGACTTAGAGCATTCCTAATGCCCTCACCATATAGCTAGCCAAACCCCAAAATCATGCCTCCAACTAGCTATAATACCTTGCCAGACCTGGTGAAGCATTGCAACTTTACTAAACTATTTCTTGACATTTTTTTTTTTTTTTTAATAAAAAAAAAAAAAAAAAAAAAAATTCTTGCAATTTTTTTTATTACTCACAGGACACTAAACAAATTTTACTAGCTGCTTCACTTCTATCAATATCGATGTTTAGTGATGAGCTAGTTGTGGATGCGATTTTTATTTTTCTTAGATTGCGTCTTTTTAAATTTGGATAGAATTTCATTGATTTTTAATAAGAATTTTTATATTTTAGATTGTATATTGAAGTACTTTAATTTGCGTTACTATAAAATAGATCTTGTATGGAATTTATTTGTCTATCATTACTATAATTTATATACTTATAAAAAATAAATATGTGTAAATCGTGTGAATTTTTTAGTTATGATTATTAAACAATGTACTTGCCAGTTATCTCAAAACACGAAATTGAATATCTTAAGATAACTAATCATGTATTGGTTGCCTTTGATATGCTCAATGGCAGGTTGTTGGATGCTAATGCTTAGTAATGAGCAAATAATTGTAAAATAAAAGCAAGTAAAGATGCAAGACAAACAAAGATTTTTATGTGGAAGTTAGCCCTTTATGTTGAAGAGGAAAAAACCATGAGCTCAAGCCAATCGAGTATTCCACTGTGTATTGGAAAATAATTACAAGAGTTGTATGTGTTTACAAGAGAGAAAATAAGAAAGGAATAAGAGAGCTTGTAGCTTCTTGAAGGAGAGGAATTCCCACGTATGGAGAAAAGAGCTTGATAGGAAAGTCTAGTCCTTTGGTCTTCATTCTTCATCTTTTTAGAACATTCAAATCGGATATTTTAAAATTTCATTAAAATTTTGAAAGAAAAAACTTTATTTATTTATTTTTTTAACTATTTACTTTTGGAATACATACTACATCTCACTCTCTATATTCTAAACACTTTTTAAAAGTATTCTTATTTTATTTTTTCTTTATGATTCTGAAATAGATATCTTTCAAACACTCTTTATGTTTTTTAAGAGAGTGAGAGACGTGGGAATGAGAGAAATAAGTGGGAGAGAAAAAGAATTGTATAATAATATATGAAAGAGTTAAGTAACTCTTCATAAATGAAGAATCACTTCTTCAAATTTGAAAGTGGATGAAGAGTCTGATGCAGGAGTGTTTGGAGCTTGAATTTTTATAATTTGAAGAAAATGATCATATAGAGAATCTGATATGAATGCTCTTATAGCCAAAAGGGAGGAAACAAGTTAGATAAATGTTGCATTCTTATTGCAGGAGGACAATGGTGAAAAGAGCCAAAAAAAAAAATAAAAAATAAATAAATAATACCCCTGCACATAGTGCCTTAATGCATGTGTGTGGTGCATCTTGTGCCCATTAGTTGGCTGGCATTTTGTGTTTTTTGCTCTTTCGCTGTAATATGGTCAAATATCTATTATTGTAGTGGCATCAAGGAAGTCATTCATGTGACTTTTACCATTATTCATGAGCATGCTAGTTAAAACAGTACATGACCAATCACTTTCACATGAGCCTAACATCAACATCACATTTATTATACATCAATCACAACATCTAATATTAACAATTGTGAAAAAACTGCAAACAAGTCAAACTCAAGTCCAAATTTCGACTCAACTATTAAGCGAGCCAATCTCAAACTTAATAATGTATTTGTAAACAAGCTCGTGAGTATAATAATTGATATAAATATAATATATATTATATGTTTATATGTATACATATATAAAAATATATAATTATATATTTTTACAATACAAGGTTGGAGAATCTAATGTTTATAAGTTTTTACACAAAAATATCCAATCTAATGAATTTAAAAAATATAGTTTCAATAATAATTTAGTTTTTAATTATTAACATATAATTGTAAATGAGTAAAAAAAAGTCAATATATAGAAAAAGAATAAATGAATTAAATTGCTCTCAAACAATTCGTGTTTGTTTGACAGAAAAATGAACATGTAATCTAATTTAGGGAAAATTACATTTTAAACCCTATAGTTTAAGGGGAGTAACAAATTAAACTCCGAAATTTCAAAAAGTAACAAATTAAACTTCAAAGTTTCAAAAAGTAACAAATTAAACCCCACAGTTTCAAAAGTAACAAATTAAACCCTTGTTTTACTTATATGGATTGGAGTTTAAATTGTTACTTTTTGAAACTGTAGGGTTTAATGTGTTATTTTTTTAAACTTTAGGGTTTAATTTATTACTTTTAAAATTATAGAGTTTAATTTGTTACACCCTTAAATTATAAGATTTAAAATATAATTTTACCTGTAATTTATTGATAATTTTCCAAATAGACTTGAATTTTGTTGATTAAAAAATGGGAAATGTTATTTTGTAGCAAAGTTGCTATTTCCGCCACCATAAAAAATAGACTTAATTAAGATTTAATAAATAATCCTTTGTAGACGGTCCACAATAGACCACGCGTCCAAAAGGTTCATCGAACTGGTCGGCAAAGAAGTTAAGCAACTGCCAAGTAAGGTATGATTATAAATTTAGGGTTCATAAAAAAACAAAACAGAAGAGGAAGAAAGAACTTAGGAAGGCTTGGCTTGGAGTACGCCATGTCCACGAATAAGCAAAAAAAAAAGTGACTGAGCATCACGTTATTCAAGAAAGAACGCTGTGGTCGAAAGTTATTCAATCGCATATTCGCCAGATCCTCGCATACTTACAACAACTAATACGATTACGTGTTGCCTAAACATTAGCCATTTCCATGAAATAATACTAAAGTTTTCAGACACTAAGACCGAATCATTGGCGGGAAGTAGTGGCAAGCAAATCAATCAGACTATCTTAAATTCCGAGTCTAATGAACCTTTAATAGGTCTACATAACCAATAAAAAAACCATGCCCATCGCCATTGATATATATACCCCTTCTAATTTATTAAATTCCTCCTTTATCCCCACTTCCATTTCAAACCTCCGTACCTCTCCATTTCTACCGCAACGCTCGTGTCGTCTTCGAACCGTTCCGCTTCTTCTCTGCTCCTCGTCTCTCTCTGTCTCAGGTTCCATCCCAACTTACAAAGACTTATGTCTCTGTTTTTAGCGTAGGTTTAGAACATGTTTTGTTTGGATCTAGATTTTTATTTTTCTTCATTTTTGGATTTTGTTTATGGTTATTTATGATCGATCCTGTAAATGTTTTCTCTGTCTTTGCTTTATTATTTGCAATTGTTCTATCAAGCAAAGCAGAGCAGAGTATTTGATGCGTTCAGAATGTGAATCTTTTCTCCAAAGATTATTCTGGTATAATCTTGTTTATGATTCCAACCTCGTTGCTATAGAAACTTGTGCACTTTCCAAGCAACATGGGATCGCTTTTGTTAGTCTTAAGTGGTATTTGTGACTTTTGGCATTGCTCTTTTGGTTAAAATATTCTGTACATAAATGGGCATTTTTTTATTAGCTTTCATGTTGACAAACTTTATCTGTGAAGCACAAAGATTGGCATATGGTTATAACTTGATGGCAGCCCATATTCATATTTTGTTAGTCTTATGTGGCAATATGATCTGATGTGTTTCCGTTGGTTGTCTTGTTTTATGACCACAGACATGGATGCCACTGCTGGTCAAACCCTCTACCCATTGCACCGTACTAAAACTCTTCACTTGGTTTGTGCAAATTTTGTCCTCCTAACTATTATTATTATTATTGTTGTTGTTGTAATGGTTTGTATATTCTTTGTTGGTTAAATTGCAACTATTATGCTCTTGCAGTAAGACTCCCTTAAGCTTTTTTTTTTTTTTGCCTGCAATTTCGGTACATTAACTTTGGTACTTTAGCAAATAGACCATTTTTTTTTACCATTTTTTGTCTATTTGAACATTTTTTTTTTTTTTTTTGCCAAATCATTATTAAAAACGAAAAGTAAGGGGTCTTACTTTAGTTTAGAGGGTCTTAGTAACGATTTGGTGCAAAAAAGAAGAAGACAGAAAATGGACATAAAGGGTCTTTTTGCTATTGTACGAAAGTTTATATACTAAGTTGTCGGGAAAAAAAGAGTTAAGGGGTCTTACTGCAACAACATAAAAATTCAGGGAATCTTAGTGCATTTTACCCTTAATTTTTTGGAGAGTATTTCTTGGGTTTATTTAAATATACTATGAAAAGCGTTTTGGTCTTATTAAGCCATGTATACAGGTAAGGCATGCCCAAGGGATTCACAATGTGTATGGGGAAAAGAACCATGATGCATACTTATCTTATGAATTTTTTTGATGCAAACATTACCCCTCTTGGCTGGAGCCAGGTAGCTACTTGGTTAATTATGTTCTAATTGTTAGTTTGTTGCAACTATGTTCTTATGAAAAACTTTTGTACAACTGATGTCCTGGTGGAAAACCATGGTAATCCTGAGTTAACTTTTTATCTTTAGAAAAAGTAGAATGGTCCAATAAAGTTTTGCAAGAACTACTCAAATTTGAAACTGAATAAAAACTTTTGGGTCTTTAAATGGAGAACACAATGTTTCAAGGGAACTTTTTGTTGGACCAGCCTTCTAGATTTTATTTTCCTGTTATTGTCTTGTATTAAAATAATTAAATATCATATCCTCCAATATTTAAATAATAATTTTTTGATTAAATGATTTCATTGTGCCATAACAGGTTGATAATTTGCGCAAGCATGTTCATGCGAGTGGACTTTCCAAAAAAATTGATTTAGTTCGTCGTTTCCCCTTTGTTAAGGTAAACCTAGTCTCTCCAATTTTGTTGCTTCCATATATAGAAAATTTCAGTCATCGTCCCACACAGACTATCTTTTCTATGATTCCTTCCACTAAGCTCATAACTGGATTCTGATGCTAAATATAATATTGGTTATTAGTACTAGCAACAAGTAGTGAAGAATTAAAACCATTTATAAACTGGCTGCTCGAGAGCTGCTTCACCTGTAATGATTAGGTCTTGGTCATTCTTGCTTCAGTTGTTTATGTTGCTCTCAAACAAATTGTAGTCTACATGTTTAAATTGCCAGAAATCTTGTCTTACAAGTCATGATCAACAATGACTGCATTGCAGGACCATGCAAACTGCAGTTGGAGTCTTTGGTGGCGAAGCATACACAGATGGGGTAAATGTCCCTCCTCTAATGGTTGCAAATACAGGGAACAGTGACCATCCTGCAATTTCAAGTCTAAATTCCCCACCATTTGTAGCAGTTGAGCTTTGCCGAGAACATTTGGTATGTCATGTTACATCTAATAGACCTTGCAGGGCCCTTTTATCTGCATTTATATGACATGCAAGTATGAAAAATTATTGCATATGTGACATATCTCTTGGCACTTGATCCAATTACTAAAAGAAATGAGTGAAGATTTTGGCAAATGCAGCCCCCCATCCCACTCCTCTGACCTTCTAAGTAGTTACCAGTTGTCATTTGAATTCATGTTTTTATTTTTATTTTTAATACAGGGAGTTCATCCATGCGATAAGAGACGAAGCATCAGGGAATATCACCCTCTCTTTCCTGCAATTGATTTTTCACTGGCAAGTAATCTAGCATATTATTGGTGCTTTATAATTTGAACAAGTGCTTTGACAATCAATTTTCCTGTAACTATTGATTTTTATGCTAGTCTTCAATCCAATTTAGCTGTGGAATTTAATCTTGTTTCAATTTTTGTTCAGTTAGAAAGTGATGAAGACATTTTGTGGAAGCCTAATATTAGGGAGAATGATGAAGAAGTTGCTGCTAGGGGACTGAACTTTTTGAAATGGTGATTGCCAATTTTACTTTTTCCCCTCTTTCCAAAAAACTGATTATTCTTTTAACCAACAGAACAATTAACAAAGGAATGAAATTTCGTATTAACAAAATAAGAATTCAATTTACCTAATTTGGAATTGCTCATCATTCAAAAGCTAAAGTAGTAGTTGTTTCACCTGAGGCATCTCACAAATGTGGTTGTCCCATGTGAATGAGATCATTTCTTTGCTTCCATGAATCCAAGGTCACCTCCTGTTATAAAGAAAATAAAGCCAACGAGCTCTAGCTCAAAAGGCACTCCCTTCCCTTGTAAGAGCAAGATGGAGGGTGAAATTGTGGATTCATGACCCATCTATTACTTGTGTAATTTACCAATAAATAAATAAATACTGATATTGCTTGTGTTCTGCAATGAGTACAATATGTAATACATATTAGTGTGTTACATACATCTGAAGCCACTGTTTTTTCTCAGATTCTTGGAAAAATTTTGGGAAAGTTTTCTTATAGTGGCACCCTTAGTTATTCTCGTAGAAAATAAATATTAATGCTCTTAGTTGTTGATTGTGATGATCATTTCTTTCCAAATGGTTCATTTGTATCATTTTCAACTTCTTTTCCTGGTCGAATATGAATTGTGTAGACATTTGGAATATTTTGGATATCATCTGGTTGCAAGTAGGCCATAACAATGCCCGAAATAATTTCTTTTCTTTTTTCCATTTCTCAATTGGTCCAGGTTGTGGACACGCAAAGAGAAGGAGATTGCAATTGTCACCCACAGTGGATTCTTGTTTCATACCTTAAGTGCTTTTGGAAATGATTGTCATCCATCAGTGAAGAGTGAAATATGCAAAAAGTAAGATTTACCAGTATTTATATTTTTTCACTTGCTAGCTAAGAGCCTTGTAGCTCAATTTGTTGGCACCTCCTGATGTTCTCCTAACGAGACATATAGGGTTTAAACCTCCCCAACTATCAAATTATCAAAAAAAATATTTTTTTACTTGCTAGTAAACCCAAAATCAGGTTCTCAGATTCTAAATGTAAAGAACTAAGTATGTGCTATCAGATGGTGAGCTTGTTGCTTATTTTGCAATCTCGCCATGTGGTTGATTACATGCTTCTGTCCTCTCTCTCTCTCTCACTCGCTCCCCATATCTGATTTTCCTTATACATTTCATTCCTGAGAATTCTATGCTTATTTACTTGATGCCACAATAGCCACAATGCATTTTGCGTGTTTTTATTAAAATTTTGCATTAGACATGCTTTCTTTTGAACTTTTTCTTGGTAATTTCTTATTAATAAAAAAAAAAAAATGTTATTAAAATTGCTATGTGAGTGAGAAACTTTATTTATTTTTATTTTATTGTAACAATTCTCTATTCTGATGAGACATCCTCATGGCAGACACTTGTTTCCCTACAGTTCAGTAGCATAGTTTTGTTGATATAGCCATATAGGGTTTAGGTGGTACATTCTACTTGTGGTTGTACTCCATGTTCGAGTCTCTCACAGGGATTGGAAACTACTTTTACCTCCTAATCCCTCCCTAATATTCACCCTGCCATGGGAGAGACATTAAAAAGATGGGAGAATGTAAACAAGGGAAATTTGCAGTAGATATATAACATAGCTCAAGAAGATGTTCATAAATTTTTGCAACTTAATATTATTTGCTGGTTTACATGCATATTCTAAATGCCTTAGATCTTCAACAAATGTGACTAAACTTAAAAAATACATCTGTGTGTGCAGCTTTGCCAACTGTGAGCTTCGATCGGTGGTGATCATTGATAGGAGGTGAGCATTGTCATTTGCAAAACATAGAACCCATAGTACAGATTAATGCAAAACTTTCTTATCCTGACTCTTCTTTCTGCAGTATGATAGGGTCAGATTCCTCAACGACTAACTATCCTGGAAAAATTCCTGATGGACTTGATCTTCCCAGTGATGTAGCAACAGAGAAGCATCCAGTGAAAGGGGTGCCTAACTAACTATAGCCCATAACGATGATCAAACTGGAATAGACTTAATATATATAATATGATTCTTCAGAAGTGTTCACTGAAGTACTTCCCAAGTGAATTTATTCCTACAGAAGTCTAGGGATCCATTTTTTGTGAGCTTGGTAGCTTGGGAAATTTCAAGATTCCTTTTTCTTGGAGTAGGTAGAATTAAGGCTTCAAACAAAACCGTAGGTCCGAATTCTTTTTCAGATGAAGATGTGGACACATTTGGTTAATTCAACTAAATGTACTTTTCCATGGTGGTCATAAAAGATTGATGTTTGGGTGAATTATACTTTTCCCCACTTCCAACTATCGGATGATTTATATGTCTCTCCTAAATTTTAAATTGATCAATCAACTTGACTCTAAATGCAATCTTACTGTTGAAAATTTATGTTATATTGATTATTTTAGCACAGAATTGTTTAGGGTAACGTAGACATTTTGTTTAATTTGATGCATCTGTTAATTTAATATAGAATCACACAATTGTCATAGTTTTAAAATCACACAATTTTTAAATGGCAGGAGATCATACACAATTGTCATAAAATTTATCTAAGACATTTTTGTGTTCAATACATGAACATAAATGTAAAACATTTGTACATAAATGTAAAACGTCTGTTTCTTCGAGAAACACGTCTTGAGTATGTAATCTAGTATGGACAAGGTTCGACTACAAATCAGTTTGTAGCCAGTTTGCTACAACCCACTATGTGACAGTTTATAAGACCATCCACATGTATAGGTCATGAGACTAAAGTACACGTGGATGATCTTATTAATTGCCACGTAATGGATTATAGCAAACTGATTATAAACTATGTCTTTTTAATAAGTACGTGCAAATTATAAAATGGCAGATAAAATGTCTATGCGTTTTGTGGATAGTCGTTTTCTGTCAAAAGAGATCTTTTAGCGACCAAACAGGAGAGAGATACTTATTTGAGTAGGCTTTAGGTAAGTTTGATTCCTACAAGGCTCATATATATATTGGTTGGAGCTTATTGGCTGGCATATTTTTTAAGCCGTATTTACAACTTTTTAAAACCTTATATTTTCTAGATAGTATCATATTTTTAAATAAGTCATAAAAATAAATTATCCCCTACACACACGAAGCAATGTCTAATCAGAGATGAAATGTGAACTTCATTTTGTGATCTTTTCTTATGAGAGGTGTGCATGTACTTCAAATTGTCCTATTTACAGGACCAAAACAAATAATCGAATAAACATTAAATCCGGACAAAGATATAGTCAATGAATGACCGTTTTCCACACCACTCCACTTTTCCCACATTGCTTGTTACAAATAAAACTCAAAATTGATCCCACACAGGACAAAAAATTAGCAAAAATATTGATTTGTAGGACTGCAAAAACCAACACCATTTGATATTATAAACGAGGCTTCACTTGATGAACTATGTTCTTGATCCCCTCACAACATAGAGCACTGACCCCACTAAGATAGAGAGAAGCAAGAAGAGAATAGCACCCATGATGTTGAGATTGTTGGACTTGGTAGATTTTTTACTACTTTCCTCTCTTGGGTCAATTCCACTTTTCCCTAATGGAGAGCTAGATGCTGAATTGAAGGGGATTGCCACATCCCAGAAGGACTTGGTGACCAGCGATGGAGCATCTATTTCTGGTTCCAAGATCGTAGAGGCATCACTTGGAGCTTCCATTGACATCAACTCAACACAATGATCTTTTAGAACCTAGGTGAGCATGTAAAGCAGGGGTAAGAATAAGTAAGATAATGCAATTCTTTGGGTGCAGGCTGGAATGACTTCTTAGTATAACAAATATTTATTCCTTCAAAAGGGCAAGTCCATTTTGGAAGAACATATCAGTTTTAGGATCATCATGTATATCAACACTAAAAAGCTTTTATGCCATATATGCATGATTAAGAGATGAACCATATTGTAGTCATTTGAAACACATCAAGCTCAATTAATGCAAAATCATTATCCAAGATTGTCCAGACCATGCACATTCATACAAACAGAGACAAGGACAAATTACTATTCAAGATATGCATATCCAATCAATCTTCGGTAATTTAAGAGATTCTTTATTTCTTTATTTCTTTTTTCATTGCAAGAAACCACGTAGCTAGATATTTTACTCATCAAGTCAGACATACAAACCTCAAGAGTCTCAGATGGCTGTAGGTAGTCACATATGTATGTGCCTGCCAACCACGGGACAAATACTCTTCTAGGAAATGAAAGACTGCATTCCTTTCTGTAAATGTATATCAGATGTAGTCAGTATTCACATAATATTCCACCAACATGGAAAAAAAGAAGTAATCAATGAAGAATGAAGCATTAAACAGAATGATTCAACTTTTAAACTTCTGCTTCACAAGAGAAAGATTAACCCACTACAAGCAAACTGATGTTGAGCAAAGGAAGGCGTTTCAATGAAAATGCTATGTAACAATGCAAGTGACTATGCCTTCTCATAAATTAGTTTTTGTGCAACTTATATATGGGGCCATGGGGGATCCATGCTATTGATCAACGAGCCTTGCAAACTTTGATGGAAATGATAGCAAAACACACAATGATATACCAACAATGAACATTAATTTCCTAGCAATACTATCCTCATAAAGAAAACAAATACATATGAATATACAGCTAACACACCTTAATAATTGCAGGACGAGTTGGGAAACAGGTTTATCAGTCGATATCCCATCACTTGCTTCCTGGCTAACATCATCTGCCGGACCCACATCTCCATATGCCTCATCACAGATGATATCTAATCTACTTTGCAGACTCATGATGATATCCCTCTATACACGGAAAATCAACCGAAGATTGCACAGGACAATGAGAAACAACCATCAGTTGTTCACAAGAGTAAGACTAGCAAGGACTCTTATTAGCAGGATAAATCAAAAGAAATAAAAAATACAAAAATTTAAGCATGAACATTTCATGGACAGCACAAAAGCAGCTGATGAAAAGCAATCCAAGTTATACTTAGAGAAACTTGCAGTCATCATATGAGATAGAAAGACAAAAAAAAAGAAAAAAAGTACAGAAGCTTTACTTTTACTATAAGTGATACTTATCGGTCAGCAACCCCCTTTTTTTTTAATAATAAATACAGCCCCCATATGCAAGCATTCTATCAAAAGTAGATAAATTGAATATCATAGTTAGACGACTGAAATATAGCACATCAAAGAAACAAAGACGGCTTCGCTAGAGAAAAGTCTGAAATCTCAGGATATACAAAAGCCACACTTGTTAGGTGGCATAAAATATCATAGTTAGACAACTGTAATATAGCACATCAAAGAAACAAAGACGGCTTCGCCAGAGAAAACAGTCTGAAATCTCAGGCATATACAAAAGCCACACTTGTTCGGTGGCATAAACCATTTATGATATTCATCCAGTTCTTAAGCACTTAGTCCCCCCCCCCCCACCACAAAAAAAAAAAAAGATTTCCACTTCTACACTCCTTTCTTTTTGTTTTATCCTCCTCAAAATAATTTCACATACACTTCTTTTTTTCAACACATACATACTGCTGAATATAAAATTCAAAAGGATTACACTTCAACGCATCAGGCTATTGCCTTGCCTCATGGGGGGTAAAATTCCTGGCACAATGTTTCAACTTGAAAAACATTGACATGGTCAAACAACAGTAACAAGAAGCTAATAAGAAGAATCAGTTGGCAGTTAATACAATAAATGCTTCTTGCTTCCAAAACCAGCATGAACCCCCTCTAAGAATAATTCAAGCATTTCCAAAGAATTTGATATGACCCTTTAATACTAAAGCAAGAACAGATTTTTCATTGCAAAATAAAAAAGTAAAGCCTGAGCTGATTATTGAATACCTTTATATCGGTCACTGCTTGTGAAATTGGTTCTTTTGAATTCAAGTATGCAAAAGAACAGACGGATCCCTTGAAAACAAGAACACCAAGAACATCCTTCCGGCTGCATGCTTTACAACATGTAAACAAATAATTAAGTATAAAAAAATATATAATGTAAAACAACGGATACATCACAAAGAATAACCTAGTTAACAATTGAAAAAGGAAAAAAGTGCCTGGCACACCTTCTGCATATGTATCTTTCATGAATGGTAGAAGCAATTCAACTTCATGCACACCATCTGATGTGCTTGGTTCATCATTAACAACCTAGAAATGAATTTGGAACAAAAAAAATTATTAAACAAAAAACAAACCACTGCAAGATTAAAAAAATCTCACATTTTAAATGAATGGATAGTTGGCCATTATTTTAATTATAACATGCCACGGCCTTCCAAGGACTATAAAACCAATGGAAACTTCTACTAATCACATGTATGCTTGTCAGCTTTAATTCATGTCTTTTGTTTTGCTTTCTATGAAATAAGTGGTTACTACAATATGCCAAGTGAGCTCTAGCTCAAATGACACTTGTTCTCCTTGTAAGAGTAAGGTGGAGGGTGAGGTCATCAGTTAAAGACCCACCAGGTGCATGTGTAATTACCAAGGAAAAGTCTGCTGAGATTTGCATCTTAAGCAATCAATTATGAAACAAGGAATTTAAAAAAAAAAAATCTTCTAAGCAGCACTCTTAAGAATTGCTAGAGAGGCAACAAAATCTTTCATCATGGAGTAAGATACTAAAAAATAATTGTGTAACTGGATTCTCACATTGAGGCAGTTGGATTAACACTGCAATCAAGTGTAAGGCCACCAAGATACAGATAGGTTAAGAAAAGCATCGGAGCATTGCTGTATGCAATAAGGAGTGCATCCTGATGTTGCATGGTGGCTGCAGTGATGCAGCATAGCCTAAAGTGCATGTCAAGCCTGATCTTCTCTTTGAAATTAGGATCAACCCTGATTTAGTATCTTCTGGATTCCTCATATATTTGTATCATATGTTAATTCAGATTATATTCTAGCTTCTTTTCATGCCTTTTGAAGCAAAAGTAGATTTGGTGATACACTGTATAAATTTTTTTACACCTGAATTGACTTATGCGTGAACTATTGATAAATATCTAAATCAACTTCAAAATGATTTTCACTACCATGTTGTATCGAAAATTTGATGAAAGAACTATTCCAGCTATATGAGATATATTGGTAATCCATTTCAGAAATATGAGGTATATTGGTAATCCATTGTATAACACCAAATGGCCACTGTGTATGTGTGGATAATAGATAGATTGATAGATAGACAGACAAACAGTATGGATAAAACAGATTTTTTTTTGGTTCCAAACATGGTATCTTATAATCTGTCTTACCAAATCACCATCAATAACTGCCCTTGCATCTTTTAGCTCTTTAGCATGATGATAAATTCCTTGACGAAGAGAATCACTCAATGTTTGCACATTTGATGCACTCTCATGACATATGGGCAATCTGGGAAAAGACAGCTTCAGCCATGAGAGATTACTTAGTAAAACATTTAGGAAAATGTCCTACTGTGACTGACACCATGAACTTTTAGAATAACTACAAGTACCAAAAATTCTGAAATTTTACTACCAGAATTGTAGTCCAATGCAGTCAGCACATCTTACCTAAGGTTAAAATTGTAGTTGCACTTGAAGGTCTGTAGAGAAGTTAAGACCCTTCCCATTTTGAAATCACATGGTCGTAGGCTGCTTGATGTAATATTTGAAGTCCATGTGCAAGTTCGACATGTCCACCTACACAAATGAACTCTTTTGTCAGCATGATAATCACTTAAAAAATTAATTAAGATGTTATAATTAGGAAGAGAGAGTTAGATAAGTCATATACCTCATTGGACTGTAACAAATGTGAATGAGCAGTCTTTCCTCCCAATCAGTCTCCGGCAGCGGTGTCGCTTCTGCAACTCCCTTTAAAGTCTGCAACAGCTATTTCATTATTTGTTCTTAATAAGTGAACGTTGCTCTGGCCAATAAGTTATCAATAAAACTATAGAAACAACATTTTCACAACAATGTTGAAGTATCAAGTTATGAATGGTAAATAATAAAGTGCAGTAAGTGGTGAGTCCAGAGGAGAACTAATAAAAACTTGCTAACTCGATATTGTTGTAAAAATGTTGTGTCGGTAGCATTGCTCATAAGTTATAGCTCAACCAATACTTCCTCCTCCCATAATAATGGGATGGAGGGCGAGGTCGTTCGAGACCCACTGGGTGCGTGTCTAACTTACCAATCAAAATACATACACACACATATATATATATATATATACATATATTATAAGTATCTTGATATATCTCAATTATCAATGGTACACATTTACATACTTGCATGAGTGTGACAAGGCCACAATTATAGCTTTATGACAAAAATCTAACAACATAAATATAGGAAAATTTGAATGATGAAAAAAAACAGTACCTGAGAAAGCATTATGGTTGAATTTTTGAAAACGCTATCGCTAACCCATATATAGATACCAATGACTTTCATGCCCCCCACTAACATTCTAGCCACCTGAGAATCAATAAGCAAAACTCAGAAAATTAGTATTGGATAGAACAATAATTTACAACATTCGGAAGATTGTGGTGATGTGAAATGAGAAAACCTGACGAGCGTGTTCGGCGATCCAATCGTGATCGATTTGCAAAGAGGAAGGAGAATCTGCGGGCTGAGATTTGGATTTGGGTCCCTTTTTCTTGTCATCTTTGAGGGTCTCGATGAGGGAACATGCGGATTCTCTAGCATCGTTTGGTGGGGTTGGGACCAAATCGAAGATGAAACCTCGGTCTAAAGCTGAGACGAGCTTGCCTATTACGAGACCCACCTGTAATTATACAAAACCCTAAATTCAGATTCGGCGATCTCAGACATGCATACATTGATTTTTATATATGGATAGAGAGAGAGAGAGAGAGAGTGTGCCTGAACGGGGAGTCGGGATTGACTGAGACGATCCTCGATCAATTTGAGTTGGGTTTCTTCTCCAACCACCGCTTTCACCATATTTCAATGACTGAATTTTCTTTTGTGGGCTCAGTCGCTATGGAGAGAAACCGTTATGGCGGTAAGCTCTCACTTGAGAGTCCGAAGAAAAACGTTGAAGAAATGGAAGTATGAAGGTTATTTTTTATTCACACAAAAAAATAAAAAAAAAAGTAACCCTTTTTTTTTGTAGAAATTATAATTTATCTCCCTGTTTTGCCACTTTGGGTTATCACAAATTAATCCACAGCAATATAAAAGTTTAGGGCTATTAGCCTATTAGGGCATTTTTTCTAAAGATTTGGTGCAATAAA
>OU015771.1:22255994-22295559 GCA_907173295.1 Fagus sylvatica
GCCCTTGTATCTGCATTTATATGACATGCAAGTATGAAAAATTATTGCATATGTGACATATCTCTTGGCACTTGATCCAATTACTAAAAGAAATGAGTGAAGATTTTGGCAAATGCAGCCCCCCATCCCACTCCTCTGACCTTCTAAGTAGTTACCAGTTGTCATTTGAATTCATGTTTTTATTTTTATTTTTAATACAGGGAGTTCATCCATGCGATAAGAGACGAAGCATTAGGGAATATCACCCTCTCTTTCCTGCAATTGATTTTTCACTGGCAAGTAATCTAGCATATTATTGGTGCTTTATAATTTGAACAAGTGCTTTGACAATCAATTTTCCTGTGACTATTGATTTTTATGCTAGTCTTCAATCCAATTTAGCTGTCTTCAATCCAATTTAGCTGTGGAATATAATCTTGTTTCAATTTTTGTTCAGTTAGAAAGTGATGATGACATTTTGTGGAAGCCTAATATTAGGGAGAAGAATGAAGAAGTTGCTGCTAGGGGACTGAACTTTTTGAAATGGTGATTGCCAATTTTACTTTTTCCCCTCTTTCCAAAAAACTGATTATTCTTTTAACCAACAGAACAATTAACAAAGGAATGAAATTTCGTATTAACAAAATAAGAATTCAATTTACCTAATTTGGAATTGCTCATCATTCAAAAGCTAAAGTAGTAGTTGTTTCACCTGAGGCATCTCACAAATGTGGTTGTCCCATGTGAATGAGATCATTTCTTTGCTTCCATGAATCCAAGGTCACCTCCTGTTATAAAGAAAATAAAGCCAACGAGCTCTAGCTCAAAAGGCACTCCCTTCCCTTGTAAGAGCAAGATGGAGGGTGAAATTGTGGATTCATGACCCATCTATTACTTGTGTAATTTACCAATAAATAAATAAATACTGATATTGCTTGTGTTCTGCAATGAGTACAATATGTAATACATATTAGTGTGTTACATACATCTGAAGCCACTGTTTTTTCTCAGATTCTTGGAAAAATTTTGGGAAAGTTTTCTTATAGTGGCACCCTTAGTTATTCTCGTAGAAAATAAATATTAATGCTCTTAGTTGTTGATTGTGATGATCATTTCTTTCCAAATGGTTCATTTGTATCATTTTCAACTTCTTTTCCTGGTCGAATATGAATTGTGTAGACATTTGGAATATTTTGGATATCATCTGGTTGCAAGTAGGCCATAACAATGCCCGAAATAATTTCTTTTCTTTTTTCCATTTCTCAATTGGTCCAGGTTGTGGACACGCAAAGAGAAGGAGATTGCAATTGTCACCCACAGTGGATTCTTGTTTCATACCTTAAGTGCTTTTGGAAATGATTGTCATCCATCAGTGAAGAGTGAAATATGCAAAAAGTAAGATTTACCAGTATTTATATTTTTTCACTTGCTAGCTAAGAGCCTTGTAGCTCAATTTGTTGGCACCTCCTGATGTTCTCCTAACGAGACATATAGGGTTTAAACCTCCCCAACTATCAAATTATCAAAAAAAATATTTTTTTACTTGCTAGTAAACCCAAAATCAGGTTCTCAGATTCTAAATGTAAAGAACTAAGTATGTGCTATCAGATGGTGAGCTTGTTGCTTATTTTGCAATCTCGCCATGTGGTTGATTACATGCTTCTGTCCTCTCTCTCTCTCTCACTCGCTCCCCACATCTGATTTTCCTTATACATTTCATTCCTGAGAATTCTATGCTTATTTACTTGATGAGCCACAATGCATTTTGCAATGCATTTTGCGTGTTTTTATTAAAATTTTGCATTAGACATGCTTTCTTTTGAACTTTTTCTTGGTAATTTCTTATTAATAAAAAAAAAAAAATGTTATTAAAATTGCTATGTGAGTGAGAAACTTTATTTATTTTTATTTTGTTGTAACAATTCTCTATTCTGATGAGACATCCTCATGGCAGACACTTGTTTCCCTTCAGTTCAGTAGCATAGTTTTATTGATATAGCCATATAGGGTTTAGGTGGTACATTCTACTTGTGGTTGTACTCCATGTTCGAGTCTCTCACAGGGATTGGAAACTACTTTTACCTCCTAATCCCTCCCAAATATTCACCCTGCCATGGGAGAGACATTAAAAAGATGGAGAATGTAAACAAGGGAAATTTTGCAGTAGATATATAACATAGCTCAAGAAAGGAGATGTTCATAAATTTTTGCAACTTAATATGATTTGCTGGTTTACATGCATATTCTAAATGCCTTAGATCTTCAACAAATGTGACTAAACTTAAAAAATATACATTAAAACTTAAAAATGTACATCTTTGCCAACTGTGAGCTTCGATCGGTGGTGATCATTGATAGGAGGTGAGCATTTTCATTTGCAAAACATAGAATTCCCATAGTACAGATTAATGCTGGAAAACTTTCTTATCCTGACTCTTCTTTCTGCAGTATGATAGGGTCAGATTCCTCAACGACTAACTATCCTGGAAAAATTCCTGATGGACTTGATCTTCCCAGTGATGTAGCAACTAGAGAAGCATCCAGTGAGAAAGGGGTGCCTAACTAACTATAGCCCATAACGATGATCAAACTGGAATAGACTTAATATATATATAATATGATTCTTCTGAAGACTTCCCAAGTGAATTTATTCCTACAGAAGTCTAGGGATCCATTTTTTGTGAGCTTGGTAGCTTGGGAAATTCCTCAGAGTCCTTTATTTGGATTCCTAGCATTAAGGCTTCAAATTGGTCTAGGTCCGAATCCATTTTCAGATGAAGATGTGGACACATTTGGTTAGTATTGGGAATTGATGTTTGGGTGAATTATACTTTTCCCACTTCCAATTATCTTGGATTAGGTTTTATATTAAGGTCTCTCCTAAATTTTAAATTGAGCAATGTAGGTCCGATACTTTTCACTTCCAATTTTCAGATGAAGATGTGGAAATTTCTTACTGGTGGAATAATTTATCTAAATTATATTTGAAAATTTATGTTATTTATTATTTTAGCACAGAATTGTTTAGGGTAACGTAGAAATTTTGTTTAATTTGATGCATTTCTGTTAATTAATACAGAATCACACAATTGTCATAGTTTTAAAATCACACATTTATTTTTTAAATTGGGAGGATTGATCATACACAATTGTCATATGCAATTTATCTAAGATATTTTTGTGTTCGATACATGAACATAAATTGTTTAGGGTAACGTAAAATTTTGTTTAATTCTGTTTCCTTGTTAAGTTAATATAGAACACATCTTGAGTATTTGTAATCTCTAGTATGATCACATTTTTAAAGGTTCGACTACAAACCAGTTTGCTATAAATTTATCTAAGACCCACTATGTGACAGTTACATATAACATAACCATCCACATGTATAACATTTGTCATGTGACTAAAGTACACGTGGATGATTCTTATTAATTACCGTCTTGAGTATGTAACGTAGTAGGTTATAGCAAACTGACTACAAATCTATGTTCTTTCAAGTAAGTTATGCGTAAAATGGCAGATAAAATGTCTATGTGTTTTGTGGACGGTCATTTTCTGTCAAAAGACACGTGGATGATCTTTTATTGCGACTAAACAGGAGATGCAAACTGATTATAAACTTGTCTTTTTTTGAGTGCAAATTATAGGCAGATAAAATGTCTATGCGTTTTGTGGATAGTCGTTTTCTGTTTTAAGAGATCTTTTAGCGACCAAACAGGAGAGAGATACTTATTTGATAGGCTTTATAAGTTTGATTCCTACAATATATATATTATATATTATTGGAGCTTATTGGCTGGCATATTTTTTAAGCCGTATTTACAACTTTTTAAAACCTTATATTTTCTAGATAGTATCATATTTTTAAATAAGTCATAAAAATAAATTATCCCCTACACACACGAAGCAATGTCTAATCAGTGATGAAATGTGAACTTCATTTTGTGGTCTTTTCTTATGAGAGGTGTGCATGTACTTCAAATTGTCCTATTTACTGGACCAAAACAAATAATCGAATAAACATTAAATCCGGACAAAGATATAGTCAATGAATGACCGTTTTCCACACCACTCCACTTTTCCCACATTGCTTGTTACAAATAAAACTCAAAATTGATCCCACAGGACAAAAAATTAGCAAAAATATTGATTTGTAGGACTGCAAAAACCAACACCATTTGATATTATAAACGAGGCTTCACTTGATGAACTATGTTCTTGATCCCCTCACAACATGGAGCACTGTCCCCACTAAGATAGAGAGAAGCAAGAAGAGAATAGCATCCATGATGTTGAGATTGTTGGACTTGGTAGATTTTTTACTACTTTCCTCTCTTGTGCCAATTCCACTTTTCCCTAATGGAGAGCTAGATGCTGAATTGAAGGGGATTGCCACATCCCAGAAGGACTTGGTGACCAGCGATGGAGCATCTATTTCTGGTTCCAAGATCGTAGAGGCATCACTTGGAGCTTCCATGGACATCAACTCAACACAATGATCTTTTAGAACCTAGGTGAGCATGTAAAGCAGGGGTACGAATAAGTAAGATAATGCTATTCTTTGGGAGCAGGCTGGAATGACTTCTTAGTATAACAAATATTTATTCCTTCAAAAGGGCAAGTCCATTTTGGAAGAACATATCAGTTTTGGGATCATCATGTATATCAACACTAAAAAGCTTTTATGCCATATATGCATGATTAAGAGATGAACCATATTGTAGTCATTTGAAACATATCAAGCTCAATTAATGCAAAATCATTATCCACGATTGTCCAGACCATGCACATTCATACAGAGACAAGGACAAATTCCACTATTCAAGATATGCATATCCAATCAATCTTCGGGTATTTAAGAGATTCTTTATTTCTTTTTTCATTGCAAGAAACCACGTAGCTAGATATTTTACTCATCAAGTCAGACGTACAAACCTCAAGAGTCTCAGATGGCTGTAGGTAGTCACATATGTATGTGCCTGCCAACCACGGAACAAATACTCTTCTAGGAAATGAAAGACTGCATTCCTTTCTGAAAATGTATATCAGATGTAGTCAGTATTCACATAATATTCCACCAACATGGAAAAAAAGAAAGAAGAAAAAAAAAAAGAAAGTAATCAATGAAGAATGAAGCATTAAACAGAATGATTCAACTTTTAAACTTCTGCTTCACAAGAGGTAGATTAACCCACTACAAGCAAACTGATGTTGAGCAAAGGAAGGAGTTGCAATGAAAATGCTATGTAACAATGCAAGTGACTATGCCTTCTCATAAATTAGTTTTTGTGCGACTTATATATGGGGCCATGGAGGATCCATGCAATTGATCAACGAGCCTTGCAAACTTTGATGGATATGATAGCAAAACACACAATGATATACCAACAATGAACATTAATTTCCTAGCAATACTATCATCATAAAGAAAACAAATACATATGAATATACAGCTAACACACCTTAATAATTGCAGGACGAGTTGGGAAACAGGTTTATCAGTCGATATCCCATCACTTGCTTCCTGGCTAACATCATCTGCCGGACCCACACCTCCATATGCCTCATCACAGATGATATCTAATCTACTTTGCAGACTCATGATGATATCCCTCTATACACGGAAAATCAACCGAAGATTGCACAGGACAATGAGAAACAACCATCAGTTGTTCACAAGAGTAAGACTAGCAAGGACTCTTATTAGCAGGATAAATCAAAAGAAATAAAAAATACAAAAATTTAAGCATGAACATTTCATGGACAGCACAAAAGCAGCTGATGAAAAGCAATCCAAGTTATACTTAGAGAAACTTGCAGTCATCATATGAGATAGAAAGACAAAAAAAAAGAAAAAAAGTACAGAAGCTTTACTTTTACTATAAGTGATACTTATCGGTCAGCAACCCCTTTTTTTTTAATAATAAATACAGCCCCCATATGCAAGCATTCTATCAAAAGTAGATAAATTGAATATCATAGTTAGACAACTGTAATATAGCACATCAAAGAAACAAAGACGGCTTCGCTAGAGAAAAGTCTGAAATCTCAGGCATATACAAAAGCCACACTGGTTAGGTGGCATAAAATATCATAGTTAGACAACTGTAATATAGCACATCAAAGAAACAAAAACGGCTTCGCCAGAGAAAACAGTCTGAAATCTGAGAGAGTATTGTACAGTTGTAAACAGTTGTATTATTTGAACTGTTTCTGTTAAAGAATTAGTTATAGTTTCTGTTGCTAGTGTCATTCAGTTACTGTAATTAGGAGTTATCTTATGATAACTGATTCTGTATAAATATAGGATAAGTCTTCCTCATTAATATTAAGCAGAATATATTTCACTCATCTCCTAAACTCTTTCTTTCTCATTCTCTCTACTCTCTGTTCTTATCTTCATTCTTTCCTCACTCTCACATGGTATCAGAGCAGTAGATCCTTGCTCACCATGACTACTGCTATTCCTAATTCCCAAACACAAACACCTTTCTTCCTTCTGTCCAACTTCTCAAACTATGTCACAGTGAAACTTAATCATACGAATTACCTGATGTGGAAATTCCAAATCACAGGAATCCTTGATGCTTACTCACTTCTTGATCATCTTGAAGACCCCTCTCCATGCCCTTCCAAGTTTCTTCTTGGTCAGAATGGCGCAGAAACCCAAGAAGTCAATCCATTTTATGTGCAATGGAAGACAAGAGACAAGACGTTGTTTTCTTTACTCAGCTCCACACTCTCACCATCAGCCATTTCTTTGGTAATGGGTCAGACTACAGCCTCTGGAATATGGAAAGTGATCCTCAATAGGTACACATCAATCTCTCACTCAAGTATTGTGAATCTTAAGCGTGAACTCAATAGCATCAAGAAGAATTCCGATTCCATAACTCAATACCTGCAAAAGATCAAAGAAGCAAGAGAAAAATTGGTCAGTGTAGGTGTCTTCATTGACGATGAAGAAATTCTCCATCTTGTTCTTCAAAGTCTGCCAACAGAGTTTCATTCTTTTACCTCTGCTATGTTAACCAAGAATGAGGCAGTAAAATTTGAAGAACTACACACCTTAATGAAAACTGAAGAAGACCTTCTCAAGAGTGCCGTGGACAATTCCAAAGAAATAACTCATATGGCTATGGTAGCCAGCAAGAATTCTTAGCCGGATTTTAACAATCCTTCCAATGCTCAATTCAGTGGCCATCATGGTGGTCGAGGCCGCAATCAGAATTTCAGTAATCGTGGCAGAGGTACTGGACGGTCCCAACATTACAATGGTCATGGTGGTTTTCATCAAGGTAATTCCAACAATAATTTTAGTCCCAATTCACCAAGCTCCCAACCTTGGAATACAAATCAGAATACTCATCCTACCTGCCAGATCTGCTACAAGCCTGGGCACACCGCTCTTGACTGCTATCAACGCATGAATTATGCGTATCAGGGACGGCACCCTCCAGCAAAGCTCGCTTCCATGGCTACCGCCTTTGCACCTGAACCTCACCAAACTACCTAGATTTCTAACACCGGAGCCACCGATCACTTCACCCCTGACCTTTATAACCTCCCTGACAACCAAGCTTACACAGATACCCAACTTGTTTCCGTTGGAAATGGTCATCAGCTTCCCATCTCCCACATTGGTAATTCTCAACTTAGAACTTCTGCTTATCTTTTTCATCTTCGTAAAGTTTTACGTGTCCCCTCCATGAAATCCAATCTTCTCTCTGTCCAACATTTTTGCCGTGATAATTTCTGCTCCTTTTACTTTGATTCCCATCGTTTTCAGATTCAAGACCTTCTTACGGGGAAGCCACTTTACAAGGGTATCAGTAAAGATGGACTTTACCCCATCTCTCACTTCCCTCTTGGAACTCAAGACTCTCCTCTGCTTCCAATTCGTCCAGTGCTGCTTTCCAGCCTTCTTCCTCTGCTTCTCATGTCTCGTACAAAGCGTGCCCCCCAGCTGTTTGTTCTAATGTCTCTGCCACTAATCTTTGGCACATGCGTTTGGGTCACCCTCAATCTCGCGTTTTACATCATATATTACGTCATCATGTTAGTGATACATTCTCAGTTTCTCATACATTCTGTAAACATTGTGTAATGGGAAAAATGACACAATTACCTTTCTCTACTTCCACTTCTTGTACTCAATTTCTATTACAACTTGTACACAGTGATGTATGGGGTCCAGCTCCAATTGATTCAATAAATGGTCATCGTTATTACGTAATATTTGTTGATGATTTTACTAGTTTCACATGGTTTTTTCCGTTGAAACATAAATCTCAAGTTCTTGCATCGTTTCAACATTTCAAAAATACTATGGAAAATCATCTTGGCACCTCCATTAAAACTTTGAGAACTGATTGTGGTGGTGAGTACACCAATAATGAATTTCGTCTTTTTTGTTCCAAATCCGGTATTCTTCATCAATTTACTTGTCCTCACACGTCTCAACAAAACGGTGTTGCCGAGCGCAAACATCGTCATATTGTTGATATGGCTCTCACTTTAATTTCTCACTCTTCTCTTCCTTTTCAATATTGGACTTATGCTTTTTCCACCGCAATTTTTCTTATCAATCATCTTCCCTCTTTAAGTCGTGGTTCAATTTCACCTTGGCAAACTCTTTTTGGTAACTCTCCTAATTTTTCATTTTTCAAGAGTTTTGGTTGTGCTTGCTTTCCTCTCTTACGTCCTTATTCCAAAAATAAATTGAATCTTCGTTCCAAAGAGTGTGTCTTTCTTGGTTATGCTTCTAGCTCTAAAGGCTATCTTTGTTTAGATCCCGTCACTTCTCAAATCTAAGTTTCTAGAAATGTTGTTTTTAATGAGTCTCATTATCCTTTTTCTTCATCCACTTCTTCTAGTCATAAAATTCTCATTCTAGTCCCAGTCCTTGGCTTAGCACTCTGCTATTTTTTCATCTGTGTCAAACTACTTCAGTATTGGGCCTTGCTCCTCACTCTAATCCAGGCCCATTTCCAAGCCCCACACCACCCACGGCCTCACCTTCACCAAATCCTTTCCCTTCTCTCTTGGGCCCCATACCTTTATTAACTCCCTCACCTATTGTCCTTGGGCCTGTACCTGAACCACTTCCCATAGCCCAACCCGATTTCCCAGCCCCTCCACCTCACTCACCTACTATCTTATCTTCTCCCTCATCTGTTACTTTCCCAAATCCCACCGCCCCTGTACCCCTCGCAGCAAGCTCCTTTCCACCTCATTCTCTTTTACCCAATCCCACCGCCATTGTACATCCCCTCCCCATCTCATCTTCTCATCCTATGCAAACCCGGTCCAAATCCGGAATCACTAAAAAGAAATCCTTTGCCACTTCAACCTCCATTAACTACCTCCAAACCGAACCACCCAACTATACTATTGCTTCCAAAATCCCTAAATGGCGTGCAGCCATGGCTTCTGAGTTCGATGCTCTTCATCGGAAACATACATGGTCCCTCGTTCCTTCATGTCCTGACCAAAACGTCATTGGGTGTCGCTGGGTTTACAAGATGAAGCGCAACACTGATGGATCGGTGTCTCGGTATAAAGCTCGTCTCGTCGCGAAAGGATTTCATCAACAGGCTGGTGTTGATTTCGACTAAACTTTCAGCCCCGTAGTTAAACCACCCACAGTCCGTATTATCTTATCCTTGGCTACTTAGAATCAATGGTCTCTCTGGCAACTTGATGTAAGTAACGCTTTCCTTCACGGTTTGCTTAAAGAAAGTGTGTTTATGGCTCAACCTATAGGCTTTCTTGATTCGGCAAAACCTGCACATGTTTGTCAATTACACAAGTCTCTGTATGGGCTCAAATAGGCCCCTCATGCCTGGTTTGAACGGTTTACCTCTCATTTGTTAACAATGGGGTTCTCTGCCTCCATTGCCGATGCCTCTATGTTTATCTTACATCATGGCTCTACTACTGTGTACCTGTTACTATATGTAGATGACATTATCATCACAGGCTATAACCCCACTGCCATTTCAGATATCATTACTCAATTATCTACTGCTTTTGAGCTTAAAGATTTAGGTCCTTTGCGGTATTTTTTGGGTCTTTAAATTGATTACAAAAAGGTTGGCTTATTTGTTCATCAACATAAATACCTCACGGATCTTCTCACCAAATTTCACATGACTGAGTGTAAAGCTGCTACAACCCCTATTGCCCCTACCCCCACACTCTCCACTACCACCACTGATCTCCTCTTAGATCCTACCCCTTATCGCAGCCTGGTTGGTGCTCTCCAGTATGCTACTTTCACTCGCCCTGACATTGCTTTTGCTGTCAACTGTGTGTGTCAATTTATGCATCAGCCATCCACTATCCATTTTGCTACAGCAAAACGGATCCTTCACTATCTCAAGGGTACACTTGATAAGGGAATTCTTTTCCAGCCTGGCCCTCTTGCTCTTACTGCCTTTACAGATGCTGATTGGGCTAGAGACGCATCTGATAGGCGCTCTACTTCTGGTGTTGTTATATTTCTTGGCAATAATCCCATTACTTGGTTGTCAAAGAAACAACATACTGTTTCCCGGTCTTCTACAGAGGCTGAGTATCGCTCCCTTGCCACTGGTGCTACTGAGCTTGCTTGGCTTCGTCAAGTTCTCTGTGATCTCCAACTGTATTTACCATCTGCTCCCCTGATTTGGTGTGATAACACCAGTGCTCTTGCCTTGGCTTCTAATCCCGTATTTCATGGTCGCACGAAGCATATTGAGGTTGATTATCACTTTGTGCGTGAAAGGGTAGTCCGTGGAGATCTCTCACTTCAGTTCATTTCCACTCATGATCAGCTAGCTGATATTTTTACAAAAGCTCTCCCTTCTACTCGATTTCTACTCTTATGCTCCAAACTCCTAGTCTGTTCCACTGACCAACAGTTTGAGGGGGGATGATAGAGTATTGTACAGTTGTAAACAGTTGTATTATTTGAACTGTTTCTGTTAAAGAATTAGTTATAGTTTCTGTTGCTAGTTTCATTCAGTTACTGTAATTAGGAGTTATCTTATGATAACTGATTCTGTATAAATATAGGATAAGGTCTTCCTCATTAATGTTAAGCAGAATATATTTCACTCATCTCCTAAACTCTTTCTTTCTCATTCTCTCTACTCTCTGTTCTTATCTTCATTCTTTCCTCACTCTCACAAAATCTCAGGCATATACAAAAGCCACACTTGTTCGGTGGCATAAACCATTTATGATATTCATCCAGTTCTTAAGCACTTAGTCCCCCCCCACCCCCCCACCAAAAAAAAAAGAAAAAAAGATTTCCACTTCTACACTCCTTTCTTTTTGTTTTATCCTCCTCAAAATAATCACTTACACTTCTTTTTTTCAACACATACATACTTCTGAATATAAAATTCAAAAGGATTACACTTCAACGCATCAGGCTATTGCCTTGCCTCATGGGGGGTAAAATTCCTGGCACAATGTTTCAACTTGAAAAACATTGACATGGTCAAACAACAGTAACAAGAAGCTAATTTCTCTAAGATGTTAAGAAGAATCAGTCGGCAGTTAATACTATAAATGCTTCTTGCTTCCAAAACCAGCATGAACCCCCTCTAAGAATAATTCAAGCATTTCCAAAGAATTTGATATGACCCTTTAATACTAAAGCAAGAACAGATTTTTCATTGCAAAATAAAAAAGTAAAGCCTGAGCTGATTATTGAATACCTTTATATCGGTCACAGCTTGTGAAATTGGTTCTTTTGAATTCAAGTATGCAAAAGAATAGACGGATCCCTTGAAAACAAGAACACCAAGAACATCCTTCCGGCTGCATGCTTTACAACATGTAAACAAATAATTAAGTATAAAAAAATATATAATGTAAAACAACCGATGCATCACAAAGAATAACCTAGTTAACAATTGAAAAAGGAAAAAAAGTGCCTGGCACACCTTCTGCATATGTATCTTTCATGAATGGTAGAAGCAATTCAACTTCATGCACACCATCTGATGTGCTTGGTTCATCATTAACAACCTAGAAATGAAATTGAAACAAAAAAAATTATTAAACAAAAAACAAACCACTGCAAGATTCACTAAATCTCACATTTTAAATGACTGGATAGTTGGCCATTATTTTAATTATAACACGCCACGGCCTTCCAAGGACTATAAAACCAATGGAAACTTCTACTAATCACATGTATGCTTGTCAGCTTTAATTCATGTCTTTTGTTTTGCTTTCTATGAAATAAGTGGTTACTACAATATGCCAATGAGCTCTAGCTCAAATGACACTTATTCTCCTTGTAAGAGTAAGGTGGAGGGTGAGGTCATTAGTTAAAGACCCACCAAGTTCATGTGTAATTACCAAGGAAAAGTTTGCTGAGATTTGCATCTTAAGCAATCAATTATGAAACAAGGAATTAAAAAAAAAAAAAATCTTCTAAGCAGCACTCTTAAGACTTGCTAGAGAGGCAACAAAATCTTTCATCATGGAGTAAGATACTAAAAAATAATTGTGTAACTGGATTCTCACATTGAGGTAGTTGGATTAACACTGCAATCAAATGTAAGGCCACCAAGATACAGATAGGTTAAGAAAAGCATCGGAGCATTGCTGTATGCAATAAAGAGTGCATCCTGATGTTGCATCGTGGCTGCAGTGATGCAGCATAGCCTAAAGTACATGTCAAGCCTGATCTTCTCCTTGAAATTAGGATCAACCCTGGTTTAGTATCTTCTGGATTCCTCATATATTTGTGGAGGAACTTAAAATGTAACAGACAGAAAAGCTAACTGGAAGACTAATTCAAAGTACTTTCGAGGTCTGTCCGAACACCTTTCCTGTATCCTGCAGTATAAGATAACAATACAACAAGAACAGATCGTTAGAACCTTGGTCAACCCAGTGGGGGTTGGCCTTTAGCTCTCCGATGCCTTAGTCAGTTTATGGATCAAAAGGTGATCAAGAGGTGTAATAAACAGAGCTAAAGGAATTTTGTATATGAGAGCACGTACGTCTTAAAATGTTGATTCTCTTTCTATTTATACTTGCCTTCAACTGGAGATATTTTATGATATTTACCAATTCCCCTTCCCAATAATCTTAATTTTGTCAGCAATCAGAGATATTTAGGCTCTCTGATTTAGTATATCTCCTCCCCGAACGTGGGTTCTGTCAGTTATTAATGAATGATCATCATTACTCTTTATCACAGCTAATTCTGGGTTTAAAGTATAAACGTATTCAACACTCTTTGTTTAGATATTTTGGACATTTATGGATGACAAAGTGGATGTCAATTCAATACCAAATATCCAGAGTTTTAATTCAAGTGATGTATTTAATGATCCCTGACACAGATATTTTAGGCATTAAATGCTGGGTTTCAGATTATTCCCAGCTCATTTCAGCATGAGTCGAGCAGTAACTTAACCAAATACTGTGTTTGATCGAACAACGAGGATAAGATGTGGATTACTAGATCTGATATGGACCGAATACTATTGATAAGATGATAATAGGACATGGATAAGATGATGATATAGTGAGGATAGGATGATTCGGTATTGGCCAAATCATATTTGATAAGATAGTGATAGGATAAGGTGATTTGGTATTGGCCGAATCATATTTCAGCTTATCGAACCGAATAAGTATATAATTCGGATCTGACCGAACAAGAATGAGCGCTTCGGTTGTGACCGAACAGAAAGCTGGTATGATTTAGTTAAATCCTCAAATTCCAATCTCAGTTTGGTTACTCTCGAATTATTTCTCCTCCAATTACCCCCTTGCCCTGATCCTTTCTGTCTTTTCGGAAGAGTCAGGGCAAAACACGCGTCCCAATAAAAATAATCATATCAGTTTTATTATTATTTTATTTTTAGTTATTTTGGTGTGGCATTTTCATTCCCAAGGAGAAGAAATGAAAGGTCGTTTGATAGAATTTGGGGGGGAAATCGTTTGGGTTTTTCCAAAACGATCTATTATCGTATAAAGCTCCGGGCTTTGATTGGATTTCATTATTTTTTCCTCTTTTCGAATTTTCACCCTCTTGTATCCTCAGAAGACAGAAAGAGTCAGAGCGTCAAGAATCCCCTTTTTTCAGTAAGTTTTCCTCTTATCCTCTCTTTAAACTCCTTTTTCTTCCCTTTATTTTTCGATTTAGCATCTTGTTCTTCGTAAACATGGCTGGAGCACACAGATTAGCTCACCTAGTTGACTCCAATGAAAGTATGAGGAGTTTTAGGAAGAAATATCTAGTGCCGAACAACGTAGGGCTTAGATACTATAGCGTACATAAAATTCCTCTTCTAAACAAGGACGAAATACTCATCCCGGTCATGAGTATTGTTGGGGGAGGGGGGGTTAGGTTTCCTCTTCACCCCCTTCTGATAAATTTCCTCCAAACTGTCAATGCCTGTCCTGGTCAATTATCCATTAACGTATTCCGAATAGTTATGGGCGTAGTCGCCCTTAACCGTCTGTTAAATATCAGCCTTACTACCAAAGACATTTTACACCTTTATTCTTACATCTGTCCCGGCTCAGAGTCGGACACCTCCTGTAGTCTCAAAGCCAAAAAGGTAAACAGAAAGCTTGTTACCGCCCTGCCCAGTTCCAACAAGGGTTTTGACAACGACTGGCTCGTTGTTTCCGGCAATTGGTTCTCGGGTGTATCACGCTGCCGGAATGAATTCGGTCGTCCAGGTTAGATCTATGTTTTTAGTTTGATTTTTAATTTCTAGGGATAGTCCGAACACATATCTTTTGTCTGACCCAGAGAGTGATTTGCTAGGCACGAGTTTGAATGGATGATTACAACAGCTTGTAGGTCTGACAATTTGCAGTTTTGTTTTGCAGTTCCTTCTCGGCTGAACGTTCCTGCTTCTGTGGCCAACCTTGAAGATATACAAAAGGCTCTTGATTCCAATATCTGCGTAGATCGGTTCGGACAACCAAGGGCGGCATCCTTGTTGATCGGATACAAACCACTGATCGGGAATTTTTTGGAGGGTCCAACCGTTCCATGAGCTCAAGAGACGCCAATAGAACCTTCGGTTCTATACGTGGCCCAACTTGCCTTGTCTATTCCTCAAATCGATCACCCTGACCTTTTTCCTACCGGGGAAGTATTAGAAATGGCTCCTCCTGTCGACATATTCGAGGTGATTGGGAAGAAGCAAAAAGGAGCTTCTAGTTCAAAGGGTAAGGGTAAGGCCAAACAGGGAGTTCAGACCAGAAGATCAAGGAAGGCTGTTTTTGAAGTCATTGCGCCCGAACAATCTGATCAGGGCGAAGAAACAAGGTTGGTGCCTTCGACCGAACCGAGCAGTCTCTCACAAGTAGTGGAAGGAGCTGAGTCTGTTCGGATTGAAGAACAAGCTCCTAGGCCGAAGAGAGCCAGGGTGGTGTTTGAATAATCAGAGATTCCCGGACCCTCAGTTCAGAGCGAACTGTGGGTGCCGGAGATTACGGTGCAGGGGCAACCGGTCACCACCAGTCATACCGTGTTTGAGACTTTTGACATCGAGTTCTCGGCCAGGGTAGCTCATGCACTAACCAGGGCAACTTGCCTCCCAGGAGATTATGAGGCATGGGAAGAGATGTCTTCGGGTAGACTGTTTCGCCACATCTCCCGCGTATTGGTGATGGTATGATTCTTTTAACCGAATCTTTCAATCTTTCGCTAAACATGTAATATTTATTCATCATTTTTTAGAACCTTTCGCGTTGACTAAATCGTTTATATTTTGTTTTCAGGCTGCTCAGGGTGTTCAGGCCGCTGAGGCTAGGGCTTACGGCCTTCACCAAAGACAGAAGGAGATGGAGGCCAAACATGAGAAAGCCATATCTGACGTGCTGGCCAATGCTTCAAAGAACCGAGAAGACCTGGAGAAGAAACATTTCGAAACCATAAACTTAATGAAGGATGCCGAGGAGAAGGCGAGGACGGAATCTGAGCAGAGAATGAAGTTGGAAGCTGACCTCATCCAACTCCAAGAAAAGATAAAGGAACTCGAAGCCGAGTGCGTCCGTTCTATAGGCGAGGCTTTGGAAAATGGCAAACGAGAGGGAAAACAGGAGGCCTGGGGTGAAATTAAAGATCAGATTCAGGGGGTTTATAACAGGAGCTTCCGAGACGGATGGAAGGCTGCCCTGAAGATGGTTGATACTCCTGCCTCCTCAGATTTGTTTTTAAGGGAGAGTACTCCTTTGCCTTTCCCTGACGCTGGCCTAAGGGAATCAGATAAAGAAGATGAGGACGACGAGGACGAGGAAGATGAAACTGCGATTGTTGGTGATGACCAAGATGGTCAAGTGGCCAGTCCCGTCCTTATTTCGGCCGACGATCCTCCTATTCCTACTACCTCGGTACTTGTTGATTTGGTTCCCATGACGACCGAAGACCCTCCGGCTCCTTCTGCTTAGATCTGATTTAATTTTTGGATATCTGTTTTGTTCGGTCTGTAATTATTTTTAAAGGCCGAGTGCCTTAACACTTATATTTCTATCATGAATGTTTTAATTTAATTTTTAACTCATAGCTTTTCTTAGTTCATTGATCTTTGGTATATATGTTTCTGTGTCTCTTAATTTGTCCCTTTGCAATATTCTTAGATTAATTGTTTCAATTTCTATAATCGATTCTGATGAAGACCATATTTTATTCATTTTAACAACGCTCTATTCGGATAACAGTTCAGATTGGAGAAAGATGACAAATTTATTTTGGACCGACAAAAACTACAACATCCGAGCTAGATAGTCTGTTCGGTTTATATATCGTAATAAAAAGTTTTACCTAAGTATGGACAACACGCAGTCTAGACCCCTTTTCGTGGAATCTTTTACTTGCCCATAAATATAGTGAACCCATCTAAATGTTCTTGACTCTTCCACTTTAGTATGGCAGTAGATCGGATCTATTTTAACTTTCCTCCTTAAGGACAGATTGTTTGAATCATACACCAGTGCCAAACATATACAAGTGATAAGAGATTATAAGTTTTGTTCGGTTCACATGTTGAACTATTTCTAGAAACAATAATGACTGTGGCACTAACCTTAAGCATTCTTTCCTCCCAGTTTAAATAATTGCTTTGTTTCAACGAGTCTGTCAGGTCTAGTGTCTTAGTCCCGTCCACCCTTTCGGCTATGATTGTTCCGCTAGTATTGCCTCCTTTTCCTCTAGAGGTAGTAAGCTTGTTAGGACAAAGAATTTCCTTACTCACCCCCCTTGAGGTAGTAGTTTTGTTCGGTTTTTAAAACCTTTCCTTTACTCACCCCCCTTGAGGTAGTAATATTGCTCGGCTGTTTGTTCCTTCCTTTACTCACCCCCCTAGAGGTAGTAATTTTGTTAGGACAAAGAATTTCCTTACTCACCCCCCTTGAGGTAGTAGTTTTGTTCGGTTTTTAAAACTTTTCCTTTACTCACTCCTCTTGAGGTAGTAATATTGCTTTGCTGCAAAACATAAGCGGATATAATCATAGTTCAAACCTATATTGACTTTCAGTTTACATATTTGTTAGAAGAAATACTTCCTTAGATTACAAGTGTTCCATGGTCTGGGAATAGGCTTTTCGTCCATATTTTCTAATCTATAGGCCCCATGACTTGCTTGGGATAAAACTTTGTAAGGCCCTTCCTAATTCGGTCCGAGCTTCCTTTCGTTCGGCCTTCTTGTATTCACCATAACCTTCCTTAGGACCAATTCTCCAACTCGGAATTCCCTTGGTTTGATGCCCTTGTTATGTTCTCTCTTAATCCTTTGTTGATATGAAGCCAAATGGACCATGGCCAGGTCTCTTCTCTCCTCCAACAGGTCTAGATCTTTCCGCAGATTTTCTTCATTAGTTTCCACTGCGAACTCTGTTGTTCGGGTGGTTGGCATTCCGATCTCCAGTGGGATAACTGCCTCCACGCCAAATGCTAGTGCGAAGGGTGTCTCACCAGTAGATTTCCTCACTGTTGTTCGGTGCGTCCATAGCACGCTTGGGAGTTCTTCCACCCATTTTCCTTTTGCTGCCTCCAGTTTTCTCTTTATTCCACTTAATATAATCTTATTGGAGAACTCGGCCTGTCCATTGGATTGAGGGTAGCCAGGAGAGGAAAAGAAGTTTTGGATGCCCAGTTCCGAGCATAATCTTTTAAACAGTTTGCTCTCAAATTGTGTACTGTTGTCCGAAATGGCAGCCCAAGGTATGCCGAAACGTGTGATAACGTTTTTCCAAAGAAATCGTTTTGTATCAACGTCCCAGATATTAGAGAGTGGTTCGGCCTCGACTCATTTGGTGAAGTAATCTGTTGCCACAATCAAAAACCTCTTATTTCCTGGGGCCCGAGGAAGAGGCCCTACAATATCCAATCCCCACTGGGCGAACGGCCATGGGCTGGACAGGGGATTCAACTCTCTAGCTGGTTGATGGATCATAGGAGCGAATCTTTAACATTTATCACATTCCCGAACGTATTTTAAGGCGTCGGCTTGCATGTATGGCCACCAATACCCTTGAGATATCGCCTTATGTGCCAGGGACCTCCCTCCAGTGTGGCTTCCACAGATTCCCTCATGTATTTCAAAGAGGAAGTCTCTTACCTTTTTCGGGTGTACACAGAGTAGATAAGGTCTAGTGAATGACCGTCTGTACAGCAGCCCTTCATCAGAGACCCAATATCTTGGAGCCTTACGTTTGATCATCTTGGCTTCTTTTTTGTCTTCGGGCAATTTGTTGTCCTTGAGATAGCTCAATATAGGGTCCATCCAGCTCGGTCGACAGCTGATGGAGCAAACAGATACTTCCTGATTCTGAATGCTTGGTTGGTCCAATGTCTCTATACAGACTGTCCTTTGCTTATCCATTTCTAATGCCATGGCCAGTTTAGCCAAAATGTCCGCATGAGAATTATGTTCTCTTCCGATTTGCGCAACTTGAACTGAATCAAACTTGGATAAGAGAGACCGGGCAATGGTAAGATAGGCCGCCATCCTTTCATCTCTGGCCTGATATTCTCCTGAAATTTGGTTAGCTACCAGTTGGGAATCACAGAATACTTGGAGATGACTCACATCGAGCTTTTCTGTTGTTTTGAGACCAATCATTAACGCCTCGTATTCGGCCTCGTTGTTTGAAGCCGAGAACGTTAACCGAACAGCTTGTTCGAGAATTAAACCTTCCGGAGAAACCAGAACGATTCCTGCCCCCGAGCCTTTAGAATTCGATGCTCCGTCGACATATAATTCCCATCTTCCTATGACCATACCGAGCTAAGTTTCGACCGGTGTCAACGAAGACGAGCTGCTCGAATCATGTTGAAATTCAGCCAAGAACTCCACCAAGACTTGTCCTTTGATTGCCGTCTGAGGTTTGTACTCCACTCCGAGGGATCCCAAATAGACCCCCCATTTTGTGATTCTTCCAGAAAAATCTGACCTTTGTAATAGCATCTTTAGTGGAAGATCACTTAACACCGTGACTGTATTAGATTGGAAATAGTGGGGTAGTTTTTTGGCCGCCTGGAGTACTGCCAAAGCTGCTTTTTCAAGTGGCAGGTACCTCAACTTGGTCTCGTCCATAGCCTTACTGACAAAGAAAATTGACTTCTGTTCTTTCCCTAATTCCCGAACCAATACGGCACTTACAACATGGTTGGATACTGCCAAATATAAAAACAGTGGTTCCCCCGGAATGGGAATGGATAAGCATGGAGGAGTTGATAGGTAAGTCTTGATTCCCTGGAATGCGACCGAACACTCTTCATCCCAAACAAATTTACTCCTTCTGCCTAAAAGTTGGAAGAAAGGCTTACATTTGTCAGCTGATCTTGAGATAAAACGGCCGAGAGCGGCGACCATGCCAGTCAAGCGTTGCAACTGCTTAATGTTTCTGGGTTCTACCAAGTCCACAAGGGCGGCAACCTGGTACGGATTAGCCTCTATTCCTCTTCTACTCACCACATGGCCCAAAAATTTACCCGAACTCACTCCGAACGTACATTTGGATGCGTTGAGGCGTAGGCGACTCTCCCGTAGGATGTCAAACACTTGCAGTAGGTCAGTCACATGATTTTCCTCCCGAAGGCTTTAGACCTCAACCGTCTTTCCCATCATATGCCCGAACATTTTGGTGACCATTCTCTGATAGGTTGCCCCTGCATTTTTCAGACCAAATGGCATCACCCTGTAGCAGTATGTCCCTCTTGGAGTAATGAAGGCCGTTTTGTCCTGATCGGCGGCATTCATCGGAATTTGGTGATAACCTTGAAATGCATCCAGGAAGCTGAGCCGAGCATGTCCCGAAGCTGAATCCACCAGCTGATCTATTCGAGGGAGTGGAAAGGGGTCTTTTGGACAGGCTTTGTTCAGATCAGTGAAGTCAATACAAACCCTCCACTTTCCATTTTTCTTCTTTACCACCACCGTGTTTGAGAGCCACATTGGATACTGTACTTCTCGGATTGCTCCAGACTCCAGAAGACGTTCCACTTCCTCGAGAACTATAGCAGCTCTTTCTGGGGCCAACTTCTGCCGCTTTTGAACTATCGGCCTGTGTTCGAACCTGATATTCAATGAATGACATGCCAGCTCGGGGGATACACCCGGAGCATCGTATACCGACCAAACGAAGACGTCCCGATTATCAATCAGGATTTGAAGCAATTGTTCTCTATCTATAGCAGACAATTTCGAACCAACCAAAAAGAATTGTTCAGGATTAGAAGGATTGAAGAATACCTTTTCTGGTTGTTCGGTCATTATAACTTCTCCATCTTCTTGTTCTTGGGACTGTAATTGTCACGAGTCTCTGGGTCTTTCTGCCTCTTAGATATAATTATGTTTAACCGCAGCCAGGACACACTGTTTTGCTGTAACTCAATCCCTGTTCAGCTCCATGATTCTATCTCCTGTAGAGAACCTCAGTTTCTGGTGAAGGGTGGAAGGAATTGCTTTCATTCGGTGCAACCAATCACGTCCCATTATGGCATTGTAGTGGGATGAGGCTTTAACCACTATGAATTCCGTCTGAAGGTTGATCGGACCGGCTAAGACAGGCAGGATAGTCTTCCCCAATGGCACAGTGGGCTTTCCTGAGAAGCCATATATGGGTGAGGTGAAACTGGATAGTTCGGCCTCTCCCAAGCCGAGCTTTGTGTAGAGATCATGGTACATTACTTCTACAAAACTCCCCTGATCTATAAGCACCCTCTGAACGTCAAAGTTTCCTATCCTCAGGGTGACCACTAGTGGATCATTGTGGGGCAGCTGGACGTCTTTTAAATCACTGTTCAAGAACGAGATCACTTGTTCTATACTTCCTCTGTTCACTATATATATTGGGGCAGGATGGGCGGAGTCAACTATAGAGAAGGATTTTCTGAGGTGGGTAGCCTTTTGCATCCCAGATCGGTAGGTCCCCGAAGAGACAATGGAACACAGTGGATTATGGATGACATGAATTACCCCAATTGATGGCGTGCCCGATGAATGTGATGGCCGAACTACCTGACTTGGTTCTTTCTTGTCGGATAGGTCTGCGTCTATGTACTGGTTGAGATGTCCTGCTGATACCAACTTCTCCAAATGGACTTTTAACATGTGAAAGTTCTTGGTCATATGACCCATATCTCTATGATAGGTACAATAAAGCTTTCCATCTCTTAATGCTGGGTTTCCGAGCAACTTCGAAGGCCAAACAAAGAAAGGCTCCCTCTTGATCTTTTCCATGATTTTGTAGATTGGTTCTTTAAAAACAGTTTCAAAGGCTCGAAAGGTAGGAGCCACAAAATTTGATGGGACGAATAGACTTTTGGTAGCAATAGTGGATCGAGCCGAAAGTTTTGCTGCGACAACCTTGGGCTGGGCAACTGTCTATGCCGGTGTGGCTTCCTTGCGATCTTCTTCCAAACGAACTAACTGATCTATCTTGTTCATCAGTTTTGCCAGGTTTGATGGGGGACGCTTGACAAGAGACTGGCGCAAACTTGAGTCAATGGGCAAGCCCAGTTTAAAAGCCTTGATCGCCACTTCTTCGCTACGCCCATCAATATCATTGTACGTCTCCCAAAACCTGATAGAGTAATTTTTTATGGTCTCATTGTCTTGCAGCTTCATGGTGAGGAGAGCGTCCATTTCCTTGGCCTTCCTGCTGTTTGTAATAAAACGGGCCACAAACGCCTCAGCCATTTGGTCCCATGAGTCAATCATTCTTTTGCCAAGTTGGTTGAACCATCTCATTGCGACTTCTCCAAGGCTTGATGGGAAAAGCCGACACATGAGGGGGTCATTGAGACGAGACACGGCCATAGTTTGTTGATAATGGCCTATGTGAGTCACAGGGTCCGTCCGACCATTGTATGTTTCGAAACGTGGAGCCGTGTATCTCTCTAGTAGTTGGGCTTTCTCTATTTCTCTCGAGAAAGGAGAAGATGACACCAAATCAAGAGCTCTCTAGACCGCATTCTGTTCTTCTGGACGAGCAATTTTCCTTGATGAATGTTTCTTCGCCCGAGGGCTTTTTTCACCATAGAGAGGCGGTCGAGACCGGGATGGCTCTCCTAAGCTCAGCGGTTTTCTATGAACCGTTTGGGGTGTCAGCGATCTTGACTCTGACTGGGAGCCAAAGGTGTCAGAGAGTTCTGCATAATTGGAATATTCAGGGTTTCCACGCTTCGAGGCATTCACCCTATTCCTCGGCCTTTCTTTTACTGGGGTTCTGCCCCTTGCTTCTCGTCTCAAGTCACTAATTTCTCGGCATAACTCCGAAATAATTTTCTGGCTATCTTCAGTTCGGGAAGTTGTGGAGGAGTATTTTAAACTGCGTTGGACATTCTTTCTGCCGGGATTGTGTGAGCCCTTTGAGGTTGCCCCCTGGTCTTTTCTTTTGACCAACCCTTCGTCAGGGTCGGTGTGTTGTGGTGGGGCCCTCGCCGAAGCTCTTTTGGAGGCTTCAGATGGTGTCTCGGTGGGCCAAGAAGGCTCGTACAAAGTCTTTAAGGAGCCTCCTTGAGCAAGACTTCTTGATTCCCGTCCCACAGAGCGGGGTACCTCAGACATTTTAACAGACCTCGTAAAACTTTAGGTTTCTGTCTTAAAGAAAGCTTTTTCCCACAGACAGCGCCAATTGGAGGAACTTAAAGTGTAACAGACAGAAAAGCTGACTGGAAGACTGATTCAAAGTACTTTTGATGTCTGTCCGAACACCTTTCCTGTATCCTGCAGTATAAGATAACAATACAACAAGAACAGATCGTTAGAACCTTGGTCAACCCAGTGGGGGTTGGCCTTTAGCTCTCCGATGCCTTAGTCAGTTTATGGATCAAAAGGTGATCAAGAGGTGTAATAAACAGAGCTAAAGGAATTCTGTATATGAGAGCACGTACGTCTTAAAATGTTGATTCTCTTTCTATTTATACTTGCCTTCAACTAGAGATATTTTATGATATTTACCAATTCCCCTTCCCAATAATCTTAATTTTGTCAGCAATTAGAGATATTTAGGCTCTCTGATTTAGTATATCTCCTCCCCGAACGTGGGTTCTGTCAGTTATTAATGAATGATCATCATCACTCTTTATCACAGCTAATTCTGGGTTTACAGTATAAACGTATTCAACACTCTTTGTTTAGATATTTTGGACATTTATGGATGACAAAGTGGATGTCAATTTAATACCAAATATCCAGAGTTTTAATTCAGGTGATGTATTTAATGATCCCTGACACAGATATTTTAGGCATTAAATGCTGGGTTTCAGATTATTCTCAGCTCATTTTAGCATGAGTCGAGCAGTAACTTAACCAAATACTGTGTTTGACCGAATAACGAGGATAAGATGTGGATTACTAGATCTGATATGGACCGAATACTATTGATAAGATGATAATAGGACATGGATAAGATGATGATATAGTGAGGATAGGATGATTCGGTATTGGCCAAATCATATTTGATAAGATAGTGATAGGATAAGGTGATTCGGTATTGGCCGAATCATATTTCAGCTTATCGAACCGAATAAGTATATAATTCGGATCTGACCGAACAAGAATGAGCACTTCGGTTGTGACCGAACAGAAAGCTGGTATGATTTAGTTAAATCCTCAAATTCCAATCTCGGTTTGGTTACTGTCGAATTATTTCTCCTCCAATTTGTATCATATGTTAATTCAGATTATATTCTAGCTTCTTTTCATGCCTTTTGAAGCAAAAGTAGATTTGGTGATACACTGTATAAATTTTTTTACACCTGAATTGACTTATGCGTGAACTATTGATAAATATTTAAATCAACTTCAAAATGATTTTCACTACCATGCTGTATCGAAAATTTGATGAGAGAACTATTCCAGCTATATGAGATATATTGGTAATCCATTTCAGAAATATGAGGTATATTGGTAATCCATTGTACATATTAAAAATAATATCAATTGTAAAAGTAAATAAAAATAATATTCTTCTAATCATAACACATGGATTGTGTTAGTAGTATGTTATAAAAAAAGTTGTCTCTACAGTATCACTCAAGGCGCCTTGGTTAGAACCTCAAAAGCTAGGTCAAGAATTGTTGTTGGTCACGCACAAGTGCTCTAGCTAGAACATGTTATCTTAATGCAAGGTATATATTTATCAAAGATTAATTAAAAAATAAAATTTCAAAACACTATATATATATATATATAATATCTCAAAGCTCTCAAAATGCTGGATTGGTAACGTAGGGGTTGAATAGATGAGTAAATTACAGCACTGAGTGCAATAGATCAATTGAAATTCTTCACTACATATGTTAAAAATGGGCTATATATTGCCACTAGTCGTTTCAAATCAATTGTACTTGTTTGTCAAGGTGTTAAAATTTGTATTTATCTTAAGGAGTACGCGGAATAGACAGATGATGATAGGTGCAATGTATATTAGAGTGGACAAATTCAAAAGGGACAAAAAACTTCTAGCAAGGATCAGAGTTTCTACTTGTTGGAGCGAGGGAACAATAACTAACAAGTTGACTTGGCTTGAAGTTCAATAATATTTGGATTCGTTTGATGGAAAATAAAAGATTTGTACATAAGGACACAGAGGTTGAACTGTAACATGGACATTATGTATGATAAATCAAATCCCACTTGTGGTAAGTGAAAACATCAACATAAGATCGATGTGCAAGTGTTGTAATTGGGCAAGAACAAATGCATTTGTTGCTTTTAATATCAGAAATTTAAAATACATATATATGTAGACAACCTCGATCGCTGCTACGTTTCCGTAGAAACATATATATTTTCATCAAAATATATAGCTATGTATCGTATGTATTGTTGGTTTTAATATCAGAGTGCTTAAGCAAAAGTTTCACAATTCATGCAGCTGTGCTTTCACAAATTCATACAGTTAATTTTGTCTTGCTCGAGTCCAAATTATATTACAAAGTCACAAAACTATATAACAAATTAAACCCAGAATTATTTAAGGGGCTTAAGTAACACGGATGGATTGGTTGAAGTCATGAACTCCCACATATTGACTGGTGAACTTAGATTCTTTTTAATTAGGCCAGCTATACGAGCGGGGCCCTATCTCTCTATCATGTGTATTGCAAGATTTGACCTCCATTATATATCTTACCCTAATTTTGAACTCCATTCAATCACACTTTGCTTAATTAACTAGAATACAGCATTACTTTGTCGCCGGACGTGCATTATTATAAGTTCCCAATAATCTTGGCAACTTTGTGTCATTATTTCATCTTCCCCCATAAGCAACAAAGAAAGCTAGCTTCGTGATCTTTCAAACCACAATAAAACAAAATTTGTTATGTTTGGTCCTTAAAACATAATAGAAACTTAATTATAATCTTATTAACAATCTATTTTCATAACATAAGATTCTCTAAAAGATCATTCATGGCCTCCTTAAAGATCAATGACTACCTACTAGTACTTTCATTAGTTCAATTGCAATCTATCCATGATCTCTTCCATGAAAAAACTATAACAAATTGAGCAGTAGTTTGCTGGGTAGTCAGACTACAATCAAATCTAACCTTTGTCTTGTTAAAGATTGAGAAAGCAGTTAATGTTTATATATACGTACTTCGTGTACAACTATACAAAAATAGAAGAATTTTCTTTCAATATATAATATTTCTATGTCAATTACTGTACATAACTATCAAAAAATAGTATAGCTTATTAGGTTTACCAACTTTCTAGGAGAAAAGGTGCAATTAAATCTAAAAAATTTCCACTAAACCAATTAGCTCTTGAAATCATTTTCGTTTTTAGGCTCTATCATTAGGAAATAACAATTGGATGATACAAATTTCAAAAGACTGACCAACCGGAAGAAAACTTTGGAAATCTGGCATCCAGTGATTCATCTTTTTCCTATTCACTTAATTTGTTTTTTCTCAGAATGAAAGCATCTTCAAGTAATATCAAACCAGTTTCCAGTGAAATGAGGTGGGGGCCTTTTAGAAAAACAAAACACAAAAAATCATTCTAGATTTTAGGTTGATTAAGGATCCAATAAATGCTTGCTAATCACAGATGTATGATAGTTGAAATCCAACTTGTTCATTTTGTCAACAAAACTTTGTGGACGAAAACTTGTTGCACATTTATATGTGATTACAAGTTTGATCAACGAAAAGTCAAGAAGAGCACCGAAAATTCACATACTCCTTCTAACTTTTGTATTGTGGTGAGTCCAAATAAGGTGAATGACAACTCAACATAAGAGAGTGGTCAATTTTGTTGTACATGTAGACTTGTTCTTTTATCAATAGTGTGCTTCAAGTTCCATCACGATTTTCTTTTTCTTTTTGGTGTGGCTAAATAAGATATCAACAAAACTTTGTGGATGAAAACTTGATACATGTTTATGTGTTTATGTGATAACGATTTTTTGATCAACAAAGAGTCTAGAAGCACTAGAAATTCACATACTCCTTACTTTTCTATTGTGGTGGGCCCATGTAAGGTGAATGACAACTCAACATAAGAGAGTTGTGCAATTTTCGGTGCCTTTAGACTTGTTCTTTGATCAATGGTAGGCTTCAGGTTCCATCAACATATATATATATATTATATATATATATATATATATATATATATATATATATATATATATATATATGTATATATATATTTTTTTGTGTGCTAATTAAGATATCAACAAAACTTTGTGGACAAAAACTTGATACGCATTTATGTGATTATGATTTTTTGATCAACGAAAGTCTGGAAGTACCAAAAATTCACATGCTCCTTACTTTTACATTGTGGTTGGTTCAAAAGATGAATCCGTGAATGGCAGCTCAACGTTAAGTGTGTGAAATTTTTGGTGTAATTTTCAGTATCCGAAAACATGTTCTTTTTTTATCAATGGTATGTTTCGGCTTCTGTCACCATATTTTTACTGATTAGGAGTCTGAAGAATTTAGAAGAGGTTACCTTATTAGTTAGGGAGCATCAAAATGTCTAGAACTGAGTCAACTGACTGACTGGATGAGTAACGGAGGATTTCAAAAACAGCGTAGATAGTGCTAGAAGCCTAGAACTCATTGTGCCAAAAAAAAAAAAAAACATCTGTATATATATAGTTGTTCAAACCAAAGAATTCCAATAATTAAAATAAATATATATAAATAAATAAAAACCAAGATGGGGAACAGGAAAATCAAATTATTGAGAACCACATAAAATAAACTCTACTTCTTTTTAAAACACATGTAACTATTTGGATACTATTCATTCAATAATTTGGTAGCAACTAGGGGTGGGCAAAAAACCGCGAAACCCGACCCGCCCGACCAATCCGGCCGACCCGCTCGTCCGTCCGTCCGCCCGCTCGCATACATACGGACGGATACGGATACGGATATTTTAAATATCCGGATAACGGACGGATAACGGTTTTTGGAATTTTGGTCGGGTGGATACCCGCCCGCCCGACAATATTTAATTAAGTAATATATATATATATATACCCATCCTTACCCGCCCACTAACACCTACCCGATACCCAGCCAGCCTGAGATTACTACCCAATACCCACACATACCCGCCCAATGCCTCACCCGATCACTCACCTACCACCTAATCCCATTTCTCACTCTCAGCCGGTCACTCTCAGCCTCACTCTCTCTTAGCCTCACTCTCTCTCTCGTTTCCCAGCACCTCTCCGAGTATCACGAAATCAGTCACCTCTCCGAGTAGATCTTCTCTCTCGTTTCCCAGCACCTCTCCGAGTATCACGAAATCAGTCACCTCTCCGAGTAGATCTTCTCCACCGAGCACCGCAACGCAACGCCGACTGGTCACCGAGCACCGCAACGCCGACTGGATCTCACCGAGCACCACCAAGCGAGATCTCACCAATCTGGCGAGATCTCGCCGGATCTGGAGAGATCTCACCAGATCTGGAAGAGATCTCGCCGGATTTGGTGAGATCTCACCAGATCTAGCGTGATTCTCGCCGGATTCGGTGAGACCTCCGACCCATTTGTTCAGATCTGGAAATTTGTGTTGTTGATTGAATTTTTTTTTGCGTTTTTTAACTTTGTAGTTTGAGTTTGATTTTGGGTTTGATGATATGGTTAATACCCGATCACCCGACCGTTCTCCACCCGATAAACCCGATCACCCGAACCGTCCGATCCGACCACACAATGGACGGTCAACGGATTTCATTTCTTCAAACCCGAAGCTGTCGGGTAGGATAAAATATTTCTCCCAAACCCGAACCGCCCGACCCGAGCCCACCCCTAGTAGCAACAAACAATTCGGAATGAGATCCCATGCAATGGATTGAGATCCTATGCAATACCTAGGGTATTGTATGGGTTACAATTCATTTGAATGGCTGGAATTTAAAGTTAAAAAGTTAATTTTTAATCACAGTCTTTAAATAAAAAAAAAAAAAAATATATATATATATATATATAATAAGAGTAAAATAATAAAAGACTACAAAAAGTAAAAAAAGTTATGAAGAAAAAGGTGGTATTGCATGCTTTTTTTACTTTTTGTAGTCTTTTATATCGGTTGGCAATCATTTGGTAGCAATAATTCATTCAATCACACACTTTGCAAAAAGTCATGAAGAAAAAGGTGGTATTGCATCCATACCACCTTTTTCTTCATAACTTTTTTTTTACTTTTTGTAGTCTTTTATCACGGCTGGCAATCATTTGGTAGCAATAATTCATTCAATCACACACTCTGCAAAAAGTCATGAAGAAAAAGGTGGTATTGCACCCTTTTTCTTCATAACTTTTTTTACTTTTTGTAGTCTTTTATCTTGGTTGGCAATCATTTGGTAGCAATAATTCATTCAATCACACTTTGCAAAAAGTCATGAAGAAAAAGGTACAATTTTCTTCATAACTTTTTAAACTTTTTGTAGTCTTTTATCTCGGCTGACAATCATTTGGTAGCAATAATTCATTCAATCACACACTCTGCTGCATCTTTAATAATTCATAATACTTCTAATTTATTAAATTCCTCATTTATCCCCACTTCCATTTCAAACCTCCGTACCTCTCCATTTCTACCGCAACGCTCTTGTCGTCTTCGAACCGTTCTGCTTCTTCTCTGCTCCTCGTCTCTCTCTGTCTCAGGTTCCATCCCACTTCCTTTGTCTCTGTTTTTAGCGTAGGTTTAGAACATGTTTTGTTTGGATCTAGATTTTTTTTTTCTTCATTTTGGATTTATTTATGGTTATTTATGATCGATTCTATAAATGTTTTCTCTGTATTTGCTTTATTATTGCAATTGTTCTATCAAGCAAAGCAGAGCAGAGCATTTGATGCGTTCAAAATGTGAAACTTTTCTCCAAAGATTATTCTGGTATAATCTTGTGTATGATTCCAACCTTGTTGCTATAGAAACTTGTGGCATTGATGTCGGGTCAATTTTGATGAGCGATGGATAGTAAAATAGTGAAGAGGGTTGTCGAATCATAGGGAGATTAGAATTCAAGAGACACTTTTAAAAGGGTAAAACTAAAGAAAATAATATTTTGAGGTTTGTAGAAAACTAATAATTAAGATTAAGAAAAATGCGATGGGTAAAAATGCTTAGACTTTAGGTTAATCCATTTTATAAGAATAATATTAATTCAATTTTACCGTGTCATAACTCAATTGATGGTTTCTCATCTCAAACCATCAATTGGAAGATTTGCAATAAAGACTTTATAAATAATTCTAATATAAATTTTTCTAAAGATTGTCCATTGATTAAAGCATGAAATCAATAACTACACTAGAAAAATCATAAGACGACGATATACTCTCAAGCAATAACGCAACAAACAATAATATCTAATGCAATTAAGGTTTTGTATTTGATAAATTTAGGGTTCTTACATAACTATAAGAAAAGCCTGACTGAACTTATGAAATGGTTCAAACCCTAAAAGTTTCAAATAAAAAAAATAATATAATAGGTATGAACAATCAATAGAAGAAATTATAAACATTGAAACACATTCATGGCATTAAAAGAATAATTAGTATCTTACAAAGGGGAATCCCCCTTAGTCTAAGCTAAGGTTTTAGCCTTCCATGAAAAATACTAAACAAAAATCTAAAGGAAAACATTGGGGGAGAGAGGCAAAGAGAGACAAAGAGAGAAGAGCGCTCTTAAATTTGACCTAATGAACCTTTAAATAAGTCTAGAAATCCTAATAAAATTAGAATTTTCGTAGGTTTAAAATCCCAAATTTTTCAGGCTTTACTTGACTGCCACGTTTGACCCATTATAAGTCCGAATTAGTCAATTCTCATTAGACACAAAATTGTAGCCCTTTGAATCAGCTTTCCAGCCCAACTTGAATCGCATCAATCTGATATTTAAATTGAAAGTTATGGCCCAAATACAAAGACATATGCAAGCTGGACTCTTAGTACGAATTGGATAGCAATTTTTCTTTGATTCCTTACTCTATTTGGACTCCAATTGAATTGGGCTGACCTTCTTTTGCTTCATTAAGACCTACAAATATAACAAACTAAGTTAACACTCTATGGGATCAATATAACTCACATAAATGGAAAATTTCATGCGATGTAATGAAATTAAAGAATTATAAAACTTATGTGTAATTCAAAGTATCATGCATAATAATTATATTAAATTCTCTCTGAAACATAGGTAAATAAGTCATATTTGATGACTTATCACACCCTTCAACCTGAACGTTGCTAGTCCTTAGCAAACTAAAAACAAAAATAACAAAATATAAATCGAAACAAAATTAACTAAGCCACTTTCGCTGGCACTCTCGATTGCATTTAGCGTATGCAACAAGCCTTTAAATCCCTAAGTGTCCCTAGTGGACGAGTTTTAGTCTCGTGAGGGTTTACCAGAAGTGATATCCACAAACGCTATGAATTGCTCAATCTTGGTTTCAAAACAAACACATATTAAATCATGTTATCAAATGAGAATAGAGCATCACACAAACAATGGTTTTGATTCATTAGCAAGCTTAAATAGATCAACTCCACTTTCAAATCTTTAGAAATCTTAACTAAGTCCAAATCACTTAAATTCAAGTAGTAGAACATTACACAAGTTTCTTGATGTGTGAAGTGAAATAACCTATAATCATAGGGTTTTAATATCTTTCCAACATTATAATATAGAACAATGGAATTCCCATTAGATGAATCAACCATTTTTTTTTTTTTTTTTTTCATTCAGAAGAAAGCATGGATTTCTAACTTCTCAACCAAAGACAACAAGAGGTACATTGTTGTGAAAATGAACTGTTTGCGTAAGATTAAAGAAGAGAGAAAGAGATAAAACACACAAATAAAGAACACAAGAATTTACGTGGTTCGGCAATATGCCTACATCCACCGGCGACGACAGGGAGAAAATTTCACTAAGAAAATAGGGAGATTACAACAGTGGTACCAGGACTCTCTCAAAGAACCCAAACCCTAATTACACCCTAACCTCTCTCTCACCAAATTGAGAGAACATCATATATATATTGAGTTAAGGTTTGCCGCACAAGGTAGAACCTTAACCTAGAGACCTTGAAGGTCGGCTATAGAAGTCCTAACCATAATAGGATTCGGCCACATAATACCAAGTAAAGTCACCGACTCCAACAAATCTCCACCTTGGCTTGAATTGGTCAAGCCTCACAAACTTCTCCTCCATCACCGCCACCATAGCCCCAAAGGGCTATCACAAGCTGCTAACATTGACCAAGTCCAAGCAATGCTTGAACTTGGTTGCGGTAACCGGCTTCGTCAACATATCAGCTGCATTCTCTGAAGTGTGCACTTTCTCCAGAATAATATCTCCTGTAACAATCAACTCTCTTATCTTGTGGAACCTAACATTGATGTGTTTCGTCCTGGCATGATAAACCTGATTCTTTGCCAAGTAAATGGCACTCTGACTGTCACAATGCATCTGAACTCCACCTTGATTCAAACCAAGCTCTTTGACTAGCCCCTTTAACCACAATACTTCCTTTACAGCTTCAGCTACAGCCATGTATTCAGCTTCTGTAGTGGACATGGCTACTATGGATTGTAATGTAGATTTCCAACAAATAGGTCCCCCTGATAGTGTAAACACATAAACACATAACCTGTAGTAGACCTCCTGTCATCCACCTCACCTGTGTAGTTTGCATCCACGTATCCTACAACTGAATTAGTCCCCGGCTATCTTGAAAATAAGATCCCATGTTCCGCAGTGCCTTTCAAGTATCTGAAAATCCACTTCACTGCATTCCAGTGCTCTCTCTGGGTCTCCCATGTGGGTTCGCCATGTACCTGCTAACAGTACTCACTGCATGAGCCAAATTTGGCCTGGTGCAAACCATTGCATACATTAAGCACCCCACTGCACTAGCATATGGAACCTTTGACATATTTTCAATTTCTTCCTCATTCTTTGGACACTGACTACCAGATAATCTGAAGTTTTTCGCCAATGGTGTGCTCATAGGCTTAGCATCCAACATGCTAAAATTTTCAAACACCTTCCTGATGTAGTTTTTCTGAGACAACCACAACTTTCTTGCCCCTCTGTCTCTGCGAATCTCCATACCCAGAATTTTCTTAGCAGCACCCAGGTCTTTCATTTCAAACTCTTTGTGTAGCAAAGATTTTAACCTGTTAACCTCACACATGCTCTTAGCAGCAATTAACATATCGTCCACATACAGTAGCAGAAAAATATAAGAACCATCTTCAAGTATACGAACATATACGCAGCAATCATATTCACAACGGGTATAACCAATCTGGATCATATACGAATCAAACCTTTTGTACCACTGTCTAAGAGACTGCTTAAGCCCATAAAGTGACTTCTTCAATCTGCAAACAAGATTCTCTGTACCAAGTTGCTTGAACCCCTCTGGTTATACCATGAAAATCTCTTCCTCCAAATTCCCATGAAGGAAAGCTGTCTTCACATCCAGTTGTTCCAATTCCAGATTTTGATGTGCTACCAAAGCCAATACCGCTCTAATAGATGTATGCCTGACTACAAGTGAAAATACCTCATCGTAGTCAATCCCATGTCTCTGTGAATATCCTTTTGCTACCAATCGTGCCTTGAATCTTTCCCCTTCTTTTTCTGATACTGCTTCCTTCTTCTTGAACACCCACTTGCAACCTATAGGTTTCAACTCCCAAGTTTTGTTCTTGCTCAAAGACTCATTCCCCTCCACCATAGCTTCCATCCATTTATCCTTTTCAGAGCTTTCAATTGCTTCCTGAAATGTAGAAGGATCCTCGCTACTGGTAAGTAAAGCATAAGAGACAAGATCCTCGAAACCATACCTGACCGGTGGTCTTTTGTTGCGTTTAGGCCTATCTGATCTGGTGCTATCCTGTTCTTGATCATTACTGTGAGGTTCCTCATCTGACTGAGACTCCAATTCATCAAGCTCCACCTGCACCGTTGATCTACCAATGTTATTACTACTTTCCGCTGCTTGAGACTTATCTTCCTTGAATGCTTTTGTCATTGACTTCTCATCAAACACTACATCCCTACTGATCACCACCTTCTGCGCAACTGGATCCCAAAGCTTGTACCCTTTTACCCCTTTCTTAAAACCAAGAAAGATGCACTTCTTTGATTTTGGATCGAGTTTTGACCTGTCTTCACCTGAGATATGAACATATGCGGGACACCCGAATATTCTCATGAAAGAGTAATCAACTTCTTGTCCTGTCCATACTTCTTCAGCGACTTTCCCATCAAGTGCAACTCTAGATGATCGATTGATGATATAACAAGCCATATCCACTGCTTCCTTCCAAAAAATTTTAGGAAGCTCAGCATTCATCCTTAAACATCTAGCTGTTTCTGTGATGGTCCTGTTAAGTCTCTCAGCCACCCCATTTTGTTGAGGAGTTTTCCGTACTGTGAAGTGTCTCTTGATACCATGCTCTTCGTAGAACTTCAAGAAATCACCATCCCTATACTCAGTGCCATTATCAGTCCTAAGGCACTTTATCTTTCTTTCAGTCTGATTTTCCACTTTTGCTTTCCAAATCTTAAATTTAGCAAAAGCCTCAGACTTGTTCTTCAAGAAATAAATCCAAGCTTTTCTGGAATAATCATCAATGAAGCTCATAAAATATTGAGCTCTTCATTTCGAAGGAGTTCTCACTGGCCCCCAAATATCTGAATGCACGTAGTCCAATATACCCTTTGTCTTGTGTGTGGCAGTTTTGAATCGCACCCTACACTATACACTGCTTTCCCATAATACAGTATTTGCAGAAATCTAATTTGCATGACTTAATCCCAGTCAATAGATTTCTTTTGTGCAATTCACTCATACCACGCTCACTCATATGTCCTAGCCGCATATGCCACAAGCGTGTATCATCATCCTCAGACTCAGCTACTGCAGCAACTCCACCTAGAATGGTATTGCCTAGCAATTTATAAACATTGCTACTTATCTTCTGACCTGTCATCACAACCATAGCACCCTTTGAAACTTTCATTATCCCATTCTCAGACTTATAGCTATAGCCTTTTGAGTCTAGGGTTCCTAATGAAATCAAATTCTTTCTCATATCTGGGATATGTCTAACCTCTTCTAATGTTCTCACCACACCATCGGACATCTTAATTTTAATTGTTCCCATTCCAATAATTGTGCATGTAACATCATTACCCATTCGAACAGAACCACAATTAATTAACCTATAAGTGTCGAACCAGTTCCTGTGGGGAGTCACGTGAAAAGAACATGCGGAATCCAGAAGCCAAGAATTGTTCAAACCGTCAGTGCTTGATGAAACAGAAAGCATGTCGCCATCAGATTCCTAGTCTGCTACTACGTTGACAGATGTAGAGGACCCTCCTTCCCCTTATTCCATTATGGACAGTCTCGCTTCATATGCCCCTTATTTTGGCATTTGTAGCACTTTACTGTCTTGCTCTTGGATTTAGATCTTCCCTTAGCAGATTTGTCATCCTTGTCTTTCTTCCTTCCACGATCTTGATAACCCTTTACTACTAGCCCTTCACCAGAACTCTCAACTGAATCCTTATGTTTCCGTTGGTAGTGATCCAACAGGGCTCCTGAAACTTCTTCTAATTCCAGAGTTTCTTTTCCGTAAAGTAGGGTCGTCACCAAGTGTTCATAGGAAGCCGGGAGGGAGGTTAGGAGCATCATCGCCTTATCTTCATCCTCGAATTTTATATCAATTCGTAACATATCACTAATGATTTTTTTGAAGGTATTGATGTGCTACCTCAGATTCGCACCCTCTGTCATCTTAAGTCCATACAACTTTTGCTTTAGATGCAGCTTGTTCGTGAGGGATTTGGACATATATCTTTTCTCTAAATTCAACCAAATCCCTGTAGTTGAGTTCTCCTCCATGACATCGTACATGACTTCGTCTGCTAGCAATAGCCGAATTGTACTCACCGCCTTCATGTCTAGTTCTTCCCATTCATCGTCTGTCATCTTCTCTGGTTTCTTTGTCTTTCCATACAAAGCCTTCACCAAACTTTGCTGTACTAACAGATCCTTCACCCTTCTTTGCCATAGCCCAAAGTTACCAGTCCCGTCGAACTTAATTAGGCCTACCGTCGCAATAGAAGCATTAATTGCCATTGTTTCGACCAACAGCTCTGATACCAATTGTTGTGAAAATTAACTGTTTGCACAAGATTAAAGAAGAGAGAAAGAGATCAAACACACAAATAAAGAACACAAGAATTTACGTGGTTCGGCAATATGCCTACATCCACCGGCGACGACAGGGAGAAAGTTTCACTAAGAAAATAGGGAGATTACAACAGTGGTACCAGGACTCTCTCAAAGAACCCAAACCCCAATTACACCCTAACCTCTCTCTCACCAATAATAAACCTAGAGAAACCCTTCTCTAATTATTCTATATTGTGGCACACAATTTCATTGAGAGAACATCATATATATATTGAGTTAAGGTTTGCCGCACAAGGTAATTAACCTAGAGACGTTGAAGATCGGCTATAGAAGTCCTAACCATAATAGGATTCGGCCACATAATACCAAGTAAAGTCACCAACTCCAACAAATCAATCAATGAATACATTATCATCCCCCCAACCTAAATTAGACATTGTCCTCAATGTTTAAAATATTTGCTTGAATGAAAGATAATGAGAGGCATGCCAATAGAATAAAATAAAAGGAAAAGGGAGCGAAAACACCTGAGATGATGTAGGCATACCCAAGCTATTTCCTACAAAGTTGTTAGAAAGCCAAGAAAACAAACACAAAAAAAGAAAAAGTATATAAAATATGGTACAATGGTGACATAGACTTAAAGAAAGTCTAGTCATCCCGGTAAACGGGATCTTCCAAGGGAATGGTCTCTTCCTCTTGAACAAACCTCTCTAGGGCTGGTTTAAGCCTTTGGCCATTAACTTTAAAAGTGCATCCATCCCTAGGATCTTCTACCTCAATGGCTTCATGTTCAGAAACATGTTTAACAATGTATGGACCATCCCATCTAGACCTCAACTTGCCAGGGTGCTTATGTAGTCTAGAATTATACAAGTACACTTTTTGGTTTACTTCAAAAGTTTTCCTTAAAATTCTTTTATTATGAAAAGTTTTCATCTTTGCCTTGTAAATTCTAGAACTCTCATATGCCTCGTTTCTCAACTCCTTTAATTCATTCATTTGGAGTTTTCTAAGTTTGCCAGCTTCATCAATGTTAAAGTTAAAAGATTTGATTGCCTAATAGGCTTTATGTTCAAGTTCAACTGGCAAATGGCAAGGCTTACCAAAAACAAGTCGATAAGCAGACATACCAAGGGGAGATTTATAAGTAGTACGATAAGCCCAAAATGCATCAACTAGTCATAAAGACCAATCCTTGCGATCCGGGTTAACCGTTTTTTCTAAAATTTGTTTGATCTCCCTATTGGCTAGTTCCACTTGTCCACTTGTTTGTGGGTGATATGAGGTAGCTACTTTGTGAATGACACATATTTTGACATTAGAGCTTCAAATGGTTTATTACAAAAGTGAGTGCCTTGATCACTTATGATGGCACGTGGTGCTCTAAATCTAGACAATATATGTTCTTTAAGGAATTTCACAATTGTCCTATGGTCATTGTTCTACCCATTTGGATGTATAGTCCACTGCCACAAGAATGTAAAGATAGCCAAAAGATGGGGGAAAAGGGCCCATAAAATCTATATCCCAACAGTAAAAAATCTCTATCACAAGAATGGGGTTTAGAGGCATCATATTTCGATGAGAAATTGCCCCCAACTTTTGACATCTTTCACATGAACGACAAAAATTATTAGTGTCTTTGAATAGTGTAGGCCAATAAAATCCGCATTGCAAAATCTTTGCAAGCGGTTTTCTTGATAGAAAAGTGGCCACCACATGCTTCAGAATGACAAAATTTTAAAACACTAATGACTTCATCATTTGGAACACATCTCCTAATTATTTGGTCAAGACAATATTTAAACAAGTTGGGATCATCCCAATAAAAGTTACGTACCTCGACCAAAAAATTTCTTTTATCTTGAGTGCTCCAATCCCTTGGAATTTCACCAACATCAAGATAATTAACAATGTAAGCATAACATGGTAGGTTTGATAAAGCAAATAAATGCTCATCAGGAAATTCATCATTAATAGGTAAGTGTTCCATGTTATCCTCAAATATGAGCCTTGAAAGGTGATCTGCCACCACATTCTCAACTCCTTTCTTATCTTTAATGATGAGATTAAATTCTTGCAATAATAAGATCCACCTAATTAGGCGTGCTTTAGCATTCTTTTTGGTAAAAAGATACTTAAGTGCAGCATGATCAGTAAAGCATATAACAGGTGAGCCAATCAAGTAAGAGCGGAATTTATCGAAAGCAAACACAATAGCTAGTAACTCTTTTTCAGTTGTGGTATAATTCATTTGAGCACTATTTAGAGTTCTGCTAGCATAGTAAATTACATGTGGTTTCTTATCTTTACGTTGCCCTAACACAGCTCCTATAGCATAATCACTAGCATCACACAAAAGTTCAAAAGGAAGACTCCAATCAGGTGCTTGCATAATAGGAGCGGATGTGAGCTTGCCAATAAGCTTAGTGAAAGCTTCTTGACATGCTTCCGTCTAGTCAAAGGGAGTATCCTTAAGAAGAAGCTTACACAATGGTTTAGCAATTAAATTGAATCCTTCAATGAACCTACGATAGAAACCAGCATGGCCTAGAAAAGATCTCACATCTTTAACAGTTTTAGGAGTAGGTAGTTTAGTGATTAATTCAATTTTTTATTTGTCTACCTCTATCCCCTTGGATGAAACAATATGGTCTGGTACAATTCCAGAAGACACCATAAAATGACACTTCTCCCAATTAAGCACAAGGTTTTTCTCCTCACACCTAGCCAATACTATGCCTAAGTTATCCAAACAATCATCACCAAAAACAAAAAGATCATCCATGAACACTTCCATAATTTCTCCAACCATATTACTAAAAATACTTATCATACATCTTTGGAAAGTGGCCAGAGCATTACATAATCCAAATGGCATGCGACGGAATGCATATGTGCCAAAGGGACATGTGAAGTCGGTCTTATCCTGGTCTTCTAAGTCAATTTCAATTTGGTAGTATCCAGAATAACCATCTAGAAAACAATAAAAAGAGTGCCTAGCCACTCTTTCTAAGACTTGGTCAATGAAGGGTAAAGGAAAGTGATCTTTTCGGGTGGCCGTATTTAATTTCCTATAATCAATACACATCCGCCATCCGGTAACAAGTTTAGTGGGTACTAACTCCCCATGCTCATTTTTCACAATAGTGACTCCTAACTTTTTAGGAACCACTTGAGTAGGACTAACCCATTTACTATCAGAAATTGGATAAATGATACCCGCATCCAACAACTTTAAAACTTCAGTTGTTACAACTTCTCTCATGTTTGGGTTTAGTTTACGTTGAGGTTGTCTAGAGGCTTTGACCTCATCCTCAAAATTAATCCTACGAGTACAAATTAAAGGGCTAATTCCCTTGATATTCGCTATGGTCCAACCAATTGCGGTCTT